>OW026520.1:607470-612470 GCA_932274085.1 Protocalliphora azurea | reverse complement strand
ATATGTATATGTATATGTATATGTATATGTATATGTATATGTATATGTATATGTATATGTATATGTATATGTATATGTATATGTATATGTATATGTATATGTATATGTATATGTATATGTATATGTATATGTATATGTATATGTATATGTATATGTATATGTATATGTATATGTATATGTATATGTATATGTATATGTATATGTATATGTATATGTATATGTATATGTATATGTATATGTATATGTATATGTATATGTATATGTATATGTATATGTATATGTATATGTATATGTATATGTATATGTATATGTATATGTATATGTATATGTATATGTATATGTATATGTATATGTATATGTATATGTATATGTATATGTATATGTATATGTATATGTATATGTATATGTATATGTATATGTATATGTATATGTATATGTATATGTATATGTATATGTATATGTATATGTATATGTATATGTATATGTATATGTATATGTATATGTATATGTATATGTATATGTATATGTATATGTATATGTATATGTATATGTATATGTATATGTATATGTATATGTATATGTATATGTATATGTATATGTATATGTATATGTATATGTATATGTATATGTATATGTATATGTATATGTATATGTATATGTATATGTATATGTATATGTATATGTATATGTATATGTATATGTATATGTATATGTATATGTATATGTATATGTATATGTATATGTATATGTATATGTATATGTATATGTATATGTATATGTATATGTATATGTATATGTATATGTATATGTATATGTATATGTATATGTATATGTATATGTATATGTATATGTATATGTATATGTATATGTATATGTATATGTATATGTATATGTATATGTATATGTATATGTATATGTATATGTATATGTATATGTATATGTATATGTATATGTATATGTATATGTATATGTATATGTATATGTATATGTATATGTATATGTATATGTATATGTATATGTATATGTATATGTATATGTATATGTATATGTATATGTATATGTATATGTATATGTATATGTATATGTATATGTATATGTATATGTATATGTATATGTATATGTATATGTATATGTATATGTATATGTATATGTATATGTATATGTATATGTATATGTATATGTATATGTATATGTATATGTATATGTATATGTATATGTATATGTATATGTATATGTATATGTATATGTATATGTATATGTATATGTATATGTATATGTATATGTATATGTATATGTATATGTATATGTATATGTATATGTATATGTATATGTATATGTATATGTATATGTATATGTATATGTATATGTATATGTATATGTATATGTATATGTATATGTATATGTATATGTATATGTATATGTATATGTATATGTATATGTATATGTATATGTATATGTATATGTATATGTATATGTATATGTATATGTATATGTATATGTATATGTATATGTATATGTATATGTATATGTATATGTATATGTATATGTATATGTATATGTATATGTATATGTATATGTATATGTATATGTATATGTATATGTATATGTATATGTATATGTATATGTATATGTATATGTATATGTATATGTATATGTATATGTATATGTATATGTATATGTATATGTATATGTATATGTATATGTATATGTATATGTATATGTATATGTATATGTATATGTATATGTATATGTATATGTATATGTATATGTATATGTATATGTATATGTATATGTATATGTATATGTATATGTATATGTATATGTATATGTATATGTATATGTATATGTATATGTATATGTATATGTATATGTATATGTATATGTATATGTATATGTATATGTATATGTATATGTATATGTATATGTATATGTATATGTATATGTATATGTATATGTATATGTATATGTATATGTATATGTATATGTATATGTATATGTATATGTATATGTATATGTATATGTATATGTATATGTATATGTATATGTATATGTATATGTATATGTATATGTATATGTATATGTATATGTATATGTATATGTATATGTATATGTATATGTATATGTATATGTATATGTATATGTATATGTATATGTATATGTATATGTATATGTATATGTATATGTATATGTATATGTATATGTATATGTATATGTATATGTATATGTATATGTATATGTATATGTATATGTATATGTATATGTATATGTATATGTATATGTATATGTATATGTATATGTATATGTATATGTATATGTATATGTATATGTATATGTATATGTATATGTATATGTATATGTATATGTATATGTATATGTATATGTATATGTATATGTATATGTATATGTATATGTATATGTATATGTATATGTATATGTATATGTATATGTATATGTATATGTATATGTATATGTATATGTATATGTATATGTATATGTATATGTATATGTATATGTATATGTATATGTATATGTATATGTATATGTATATGTATATGTATATGTATATGTATATGTATATGTATATGTATATGTATATGTATATGTATATGTATATGTATATGTATATGTATATGTATATGTATATGTATATGTATATGTATATGTATATGTATATGTATATGTATATGTATATGTATATGTATATGTATATGTATATGTATATGTATATGTATATGTATATGTATATGTATATGTATATGTATATGTATATGTATATGTATATGTATATGTATATGTATATGTATATGTATATGTATATGTATATGTATATGTATATGTATATGTATATGTATATGTATATGTATATGTATATGTATATGTATATGTATATGTATATGTATATGTATATGTATATGTATATGTATATGTATATGTATATGTATATGTATATGTATATGTATATGTATATGTATATGTATATGTATATGTATATGTATATGTATATGTATATGTATATGTATATGTATATGTATATGTATATGTATATGTATATGTATATGTATATGTATATGTATATGTATATGTATATGTATATGTATATGTATATGTATATGTATATGTATATGTATATGTATATGTATATGTATATGTATATGTATATGTATATGTATATGTATATGTATATGTATATGTATATGTATATGTATATGTATATGTATATGTATATGTATATGTATATGTATATGTATATGTATATGTATATGTATATGTATATGTATATGTATATGTATATGTATATGTATATGTATATGTATATGTATATGTATATGTATATGTATATGTATATGTATATGTATATGTATATGTATATGTATATGTATATGTATATGTATATGTATATGTATATGTATATGTATATGTATATGTATATGTATATGTATATGTATATGTATATGTATATGTATATGTATATGTATATGTATATGTATATGTATATGTATATGTATATGTATATGTATATGTATATGTATATGTATATGTATATGTATATGTATATGTATATGTATATGTATATGTATATGTATATGTATATGTATATGTATATGTATATGTATATGTATATGTATATGTATATGTATATGTATATGTATATGTATATGTATATGTATATGTATATGTATATGTATATGTATATGTATATGTATATGTATATGTATATGTATATGTATATGTATATGTATATGTATATGTATATGTATATGTATATGTATATGTATATGTATATGTATATGTATATGTATATGTATATGTATATGTATATGTATATGTATATGTATATGTATATGTATATGTATATGTATATGTATATGTATATGTATATGTATATGTATATGTATATGTATATGTATATGTATATGTATATGTATATGTATATGTATATGTATATGTATATGTATATGTATATGTATATGTATATGTATATGTATATGTATATGTATATGTATATGTATATGTATATGTATATGTATATGTATATGTATATGTATATGTATATGTATATGTATATGTATATGTATATGTATATGTATATGTATATGTATATGTATATGTATATGTATATGTATATGTATATGTATATGTATATGTATATGTATATGTATATGTATATGTATATGTATATGTATATGTATATGTATATGTATATGTATATGTATATGTATATGTATATGTATATGTATATGTATATGTATATGTATATGTATATGTATATGTATATGTATATGTATATGTATATGTATATGTATATGTATATGTATATGTATATGTATATGTATATGTATATGTATATGTATATGTATATGTATATGTATATGTATATGTATATGTATATGTATATGTATATGTATATGTATATGTATATGTATATGTATATGTATATGTATATGTATATGTATATGTATATGTATATGTATATGTATATGTATATGTATATGTATATGTATATGTATATGTATATGTATATGTATATGTATATGTATATGTATATGTATATGTATATGTATATGTATATGTATATGTATATGTATATGTATATGTATATGTATATGTATATGTATATGTATATGTATATGTATATGTATATGTATATGTATATGTATATGTATATGTATATGTATATGTATATGTATATGTATATGTATATGTATATGTATATGTATATGTATATGTATATGTATATGTATATGTATATGTATATGTATATGTATATGTATATGTATATGTATATGTATATGTATATGTATATGTATATGTATTGTATATGTATATGTATATGTATATGTATATGTATATGTATATGTATATGTATATGTATATGTATATGTATATGTATATGTATATGTATATGTATATGTATATATGTATATGTATATGTAATGTATATGTATATGTATATGTATATGTATATGTATATGTATATGTATATGTATATGTATATGTAT
>OW026520.1:473265-607270 GCA_932274085.1 Protocalliphora azurea | reverse complement strand
TATATGTATATGTATATGTATATGTATATGTATATGTATATGTATATGTATATGTATATGTATATGTATATGTATATGTATATGTATATGTATATGTATATGTATATGTATATGTATATGTATATGTATATGTATATGTATATGTATATGTATATGTATATGTATATGTATATGTATATGTATATGTATATGTATATGTATATGTATATGTATATGTATATGTATATGTATATGTATATGTATATGTATATGTATATGTATATGTATATGTATATGTATATGTATATGTATATGTATATGTATATGTATATGTATATGTATATGTATATGTATATGTATATGTATATGTATATGTATATGTATATGTATATGTATATGTATATGTATATGTATATGTATATGTATATGTATATGTATATGTATATGTATATGTATATGTATATGTATATGTATATGTATATGTATATGTATATGTATATGTATATGTATATGTATATGTATATGTATATGTATATGTATATGTATATGTATATGTATATGTATATGTATATGTATATGTATATGTATATGTATATGTATATGTATATGTATATGTATATGTATATGTATATGTATATGTATATGTATATGTATATGTATATGTATATGTATATGTATATGTATATGTATATGTATATGTATATGTATATGTATATGTATATGTATATGTATATGTATATGTATATGTATATGTATATGTATATGTATATGTATATGTATATGTATATGTATATGTATATGTATATGTATATGTATATGTATATGTATATGTATATGTATATGTATATGTATATGTATATGTATATGTATATGTATATGTATATGTATATGTATATGTATATGTATATGTATATGTATATGTATATGTATATGTATATGTATATGTATATGTATATGTATATGTATATGTATATGTATATGTATATGTATATGTATATGTATATGTATATGTATATGTATATGTATATGTATATGTATATGTATATGTATATGTATATGTATATGTATATGTATATGTATATGTATATGTATATGTATATGTATATGTATATGTATATGTATATGTATATGTATATGTATATGTATATGTATATGTATATGTATATGTATATGTATATGTATATGTATATGTATATGTATATGTATATGTATATGTATATGTATATGTATATGTATATGTATATGTATATGTATATGTATATGTATATGTATATGTATATGTATATGTATATGTATATGTATATGTATATGTATATGTATATGTATATGTATATGTATATGTATATGTATATGTATATGTATATGTATATGTATATGTATATGTATATGTATATGTATATGTATATGTATATGTATATGTATATGTATATGTATATGTATATGTATATGTATATGTATATGTATATGTATATGTATATGTATATGTATATGTATATGTATATGTATATGTATATGTATATGTATATGTATATGTATATGTATATGTATATGTATATGTATATGTATATGTATATGTATATGTATATGTATATGTATATGTATATGTATATGTATATGTATATGTATATGTATATGTATATGTATATGTATATGTATATGTATATGTATATGTATATGTATATGTATATGTATATGTATATGTATATGTATATGTATATGTATATGTATATGTATATGTATATGTATATGTATATGTATATGTATATGTATATGTATATGTATATGTATATGTATATGTATATGTATATGTATATGTATATGTATATGTATATGTATATGTATATGTATATGTATATGTATATGTATATGTATATGTATATGTATATGTATATGTATATGTATATGTATATGTATATGTATATGTATATGTATATGTATATGTATATGTATATGTATATGTATATGTATATGTATATGTATATGTATATGTATATGTATATGTATATGTATATGTATATGTATATGTATATGTATATGTATATGTATATGTATATGTATATGTATATGTATATGTATATGTATATGTATATGTATATGTATATGTATATGTATATGTATATGTATATGTATATGTATATGTATATGTATATGTATATGTATATGTATATGTATATGTATATGTATATGTATATGTATATGTATATGTATATGTATATGTATATGTATATGTATATGTATATGTATATGTATATGTATATGTATATGTATATGTATATGTATATGTATATGTATATGTATATGTATATGTATATGTATATGTATATGTATATGTATATGTATATGTATATGTATATGTATATGTATATGTATATGTATATGTATATGTATATGTATATGTATATGTATATGTATATGTATATGTATATGTATATGTATATGTATATGTATATGTATATGTATATGTATATGTATATGTATATGTATATGTATATGTATATGTATATGTATATGTATATGTATATGTATATGTATATGTATATGTATATGTATATGTATATGTATATGTATATGTATATGTATATGTATATGTATATGTATATGTATATGTATATGTATATGTATATGTATATGTATATGTATATGTATATGTATATGTATATGTATATGTATATGTATATGTATATGTATATGTATATGTATATGTATATGTATATGTATATGTATATGTATATGTATATGTATATGTATATGTATATGTATATGTATATGTATATGTATATGTATATGTATATGTATATGTATATGTATATGTATATGTATATGTATATGTATATGTATATGTATATGTATATGTATATGTATATGTATATGTATATGTATATGTATATGTATATGTATATGTATATGTATATGTATATGTATATGTATATGTATATGTATATGTATATGTATATGTATATGTATATGTATATGTATATGTATATGTATATGTATATGTATATGTATATGTATATGTATATGTATATGTATATGTATATGTATATGTATATGTATATGTATATGTATATGTATATGTATATGTATATGTATATGTATATGTATATGTATATGTATATGTATATGTATATGTATATGTATATGTATATGTATATGTATATGTATATGTATATGTATATGTATATGTATATGTATATGTATATGTATATGTATATGTATATGTATATGTATATGTATATGTATATGTATATGTATATGTATATGTATATGTATATGTATATGTATATGTATATGTATATGTATATGTATATGTATATGTATATGTATATGTATATGTATATGTATATGTATATGTATATGTATATGTATATGTATATGTATATGTATATGTATATGTATATGTATATGTATATGTATATGTATATGTATATGTATATGTATATGTATATGTATATGTATATGTATATGTATATGTATATGTATATGTATATGTATATGTATATGTATATGTATATGTATATGTATATGTATATGTATATGTATATGTATATGTATATGTATATGTATATGTATATGTATATGTATATGTATATGTATATGTATATGTATATGTATATGTATATGTATATGTATATGTATATGTATATGTATATGTATATGTATATGTATATGTATATGTATATGTATATGTATATGTATATGTATATGTATATGTATATGTATATGTATATGTATATGTATATGTATATGTATATGTATATGTATATGTATATGTATATGTATATGTATATGTATATGTATATGTATATGTATATGTATATGTATATGTATATGTATATGTATATGTATATGTATATGTATATGTATATGTATATGTATATGTATATGTATATGTATATGTATATGTATATGTATATGTATATGTATATGTATATGTATATGTATATGTATATGTATATGTATATGTATATGTATATGTATATGTATATGTATATGTTATAACAAATTTTTATAATATATTTATATAATGTTACAAATTGCCATAACTTTTTGGTTTCAAAAATACGTATTGCATATGTTATTCAGGAAAGCCTCTGCAAAGTGGTTATATGATGAATACATATGTATATTTTGAAACAAATTTTGTTGGATTAAATATTTTGGTTACCCCTATTTTATACATATATATTTTTCTAAGAAATATTTGATTAAACAATCTTTTATATATACACAATTCTAGATGTCAGAAGCTTGCTCAGACTTATAAAATGCAAAGAAGTGTGTACAATACAGGTCCCGTTGAAAAAATATTCTGTAAACATCTTAAATGATTTGTATCAATGAGTTGAGTTATAGTTCACTGCCAGCGATTGAAAGTCACGGTTCTAAAACATTTTTAGAAACAAATTTTTGGGTATCAAATGGGTATTAAAAAACTTGTAATTTTGAGCCTGTTATAAAAAAAATATTAAAAAATTTTCTCATTCGAAATCGTAAAAAAACATTTCCATGGGATACTCTAATATACAATTTAGCAAGACGAATTTACTTTTATTTTATTTAAAAGTACAGGTAACCCTCGATTTTCGCGATACTTTATTTACGCGATTTCTTTATAACACGATTCAATAATAGTGACCATTTTTTTAAACACGAGATTTTATTTTACGCGAACTTGATATAACACATTTATACAATAATGAAAAAAACTTAATTTGTGCGAAATATTGTACTGTGTTGAAAGAAATGTATTGAAAAAATTATTTATTTTAGGAAAATGTTCAAAAATGGCTCCAAAATAAAAGAAAGTAATTCCTAAGTGAAATGCTTTATAATTGCTGGGAAAAATAACGTTTTGGATGGATTAAAAAGGAAGAAAAGATATGAAACAAAATAATAAAAATATGTGCTACTAATTCGCAAACACGTTTCCTCAATATCAGGCAATTAAAAAAAAAAAACAAAAATGAAAAAATTTTCACGAAATTTATTAATTCAAGGAGAATCTTCATCCAGCGATGTAAATACTGAATAATTTCTATATTATTCTAATTTAATTCAATTAATAAAGGATGGCGGGTATCATCCTCAAAAAGTATTTAAGGCTGACTGATACCAAAAAGGGTTATGTATTAGAAAAATTATTATACACGAAATATTTGGCACCATATGATTAATTTTTTAATCAACAAGAAATATTAACTAAAAAATAATATTTTTATATGTTTTAATTTAACGCGGGTTTTAGGTCCCAGACTAACATTTTTCATTTAATTAATGTTTAAATATATGCGATATGTAAAAATGCTGGTCCCAAAATAAAATTTTATACTTATTCTGAACCTTGTTTACGTTTACGGATTATAAACATTTTATATAGGAAACTTTTTGAGCAAATCCTCGTATAATTTGTATGTATTTTGGATATGATTTATTTTTCCTCTCTATTAACATAAAAAGAGAAAAATATTATTTTGAGTGGGAAGAGGGGAGTGGGTTGAAAATGCGAAAAAACTACAGCTGCCAACAAGAGCAATTCTCTTTTTTCTATGGTATTTTATCAGCAGGTGTTGGCGATTTACATTAGAATTTCTTTCATAAGTAACGGTATGTATGATTGTGGTAATTTATGACAAGTTATAGTCGGTAAAACACGACCATGTGATACCCCACACCATTGTGCATGTACATCAAAATTCACGGAGGGGTCTTATATTAAACATGAGGACAATTGTGTACCGATACTTTTACTAAATGTAAAATAAAATACAGAATACAGAATATTACGTTAATACTAACATTTATATGAATTTATGCACTTTAGGGTTATTCCCGAAAGTGAGCTTATATGGAAGCTATGGTTAATTATGTAGAGATCCTCATAAAAATTGTCTACTTAAATAAAAATTGTTTGTGTCGAATATAAACTTGATAATAACATGTGGAAGAGGGTTTTATATGGGAGCTATGGTCAATTATGGATCGATCTTCATGAAATTTGCACAAAGATTGATACTTATATAATTTCCTTATACTGAATTTCTTTAAAATATTGCTATATTTAAGGCATTTATGATCGTTAAACCCCTATTTCGGCGCGATATTTATATCATAACCAATTTTAATAAGCTTCGTCTTTGTGTCATGAAAGTTCTAGGAGCCAAATTTCATTGAATTATCTTCAAAACTGGGACCTCTACTTTGTGCAGAAGGTTTACATAGACAGCCGCCCAGTCAGACGGACGGACGGATATCGTTAGATCGACTCAAAAAGTGATTCTGAATCGGTGGGTGTTGGATGGTTTTTTTTTGTACGTTACAAATATCAGCACAAAAGCATCTATGGTGGTGTAGGGTATAAATATAAATTTAAGACTCCAGAACACTAAATTTCGGTTAGTCGGTTATTCGAAAAATATTGCTCGGTTTATTCGTTATTCAAAAATATACTATTTTAAATTATTCGAACAGTTAATCGACTAAATTTAATCGGATATCCGAATGAGGGTTAATCAATTGGACACCCTAGTACCTATGTCTTATGTATATATGTATATATTTACATGTATTCGGATAAAAAGAAAGAAAATTTATTTCATTTAATATACATAGAGCAAAGTGCAAAGTAGGATATGTAATCATTTATAAACTTATTGTTATTATTAATTTTTTAGCAATATAAAAAATAAAAAAAGTTAAGTGTTCCTCAGGGAATTTTCTAAAATTTATTATGTTTAAGATTTTCATGAAGATATTATATACAGTGTATATATAGTAGTATTAACACATTTAATATTTATTATGTGATCAAATCAAAATTATTTTACTTTCGGTTAGAGTTACTTCTACTTGTAATCCTTTAAAATTTTCAAATATAAAATTATATATGTATCTCAAAGTGTTCAAATCCCCTGTAATTTCATATAAATTTAATTTTCCTGTCAATTGTTTATATATATATATATATATATATATATATATATATCTGAATTTTGCCATTGAAATTCAGTAAGATTGGTTTATAAATGGAGATACGTCTAAAAAAGGATTTACTGAAGTCTCTATATAACCTAGGGACTTCGTTTTTGCAAAGAAGATTTGGAAATTTTTTTTATGAACTTTTATGCTGCAGAAATGAACAAAATCGATTCAATAATATCCAAGATATCGAGCGAAACGCATTTTTGACTTTGAGATATATAGGACGATACCCGATATATATACCCGATATATATATATATATATATATATATATATATACATTATAGGACGATACCCGATATATATATATGTATATATATATATACATTTTTGACTTTTTGAAGCCTTTGTTTATAGATCGGTCATAAATATTTTTATAAAATTAGGTTTTCTGAATCAACCAAATTAGTTCATAAACCACCGAGTTAAGGGCCAAAACTGAAAAATCTGTTAATTTTTATATTAAGCATTGCAATGACTGTTGTTGTTTTTTGTATAAGCAAGCAATTTAGTTGATAATAGCAGTATTATAAAGATTATTGGTGTTGTTGTTTTTTGTATATGCAGTCAGGTTGTTTGTGTATATATATGCAAAAATATATAAATACAAAGCAAAAAAAAAAAAAAAAAAAAAAAGAAAAGAAGAAAAGTCATAATTTTAACATTGTGTTGTCATTTTAAGGAAGTACTTAGTGCTGAAAAAGATATGCAGAAGTTATTTTTTTGGTAGGACGTTCTTCTTTTATGCCTTTTGTTCATTGTTTTTGAAGCGTTGTTGTGGAATAAAGTAAATATGAAAACATTAAGGCATACTATTTCTTTTTATTTATTGGTAAAGTGGTATAAAAGGTATAAAAGTTTCTGCACAGTCGAATATAGCGCTCTAACTTGTTTTCTTTATATTTTTTTTTACCAACAATTATGTACTTCCATAAAATTATTACTAATACATGTATAAATGAATGTGGATTAATTTTGTTTGTGTATGGGTGTTTGTATAAACAGATAAATATGTCTGTATGTACAATGTTCAATGTCAGTACCATTTTAATGGTTTATAAAATTTGACGGATAGAAATAAAATCGTATGTATAAAAAGGTGGTCCAATTTATATGTAGAAAAATTTATGTCTCGTTGGTTCTAACTAAAATAAAAATTTGCTTCCTATAAAAGGATCTTATTATTATTCCGCAGAATACGCCGGGATAAAAATCAGATTAAGAAAATTTTAATTTTGGACCACCCTACGTATATCTATACGTTTACACCAACAAATTGTTCACAAATGTACATGTATAAGAACAACTCGCAATGCATTTTAAATACGTATTCAATTTCTCGAAGGAGTATAGACAAATAAACTTTTCGCTTAAATCTAGCTTTTGTTTCTTTTTAGTAATAGTAGTAGGCGAATGATGAATTTTGTTTTTTTGCTGGTTGTTGTTTTTGTTCTTATAGTGAAGTCAACTTTGAACAATGCCTGATGGAAAGCTATTTTGTGTGTATTGTTGGGGTTAGATAATCAGCAGAATGTGATGAGTTAACAATTCCATTTAATGGTTTTCTTTATTGTCATAATCAAAAACAAATAAAAGTTTTCGGAAAAGGTCATGTAGAATTTTATCCGCTTCACTTTATATATATACGATATGAATTAAGCATTTAAAGCTAACTATTTATAACTCATATTTTAAAGTTAAAAAATGTTTGATATTTTACAAGTTAAGCATATTGTGATAAAAAACACCAACTTAAATTTATTAATATTCATTCGAAAGAAAAGAAGTATAATTAAAAGCCGTTGTATATGTGCTGTTTCTTATAACATCTTTTTTGATATCAAGAAACTTTTTATGGTAATCAAATCACAATATTTTTATTTAAATATGTTGTCTTAAAATTTCTAAACAATCAACATTTGGAAAGTTTAAGTAATGTTTGGAATACGTGTTGAAAATAAAATAAAATGTGAATGTTGCATGTGTGTTCTGGCACTAAGTTTAGGATAAGCAAGTTAAACTTTATAAAATTTAAATATTGTTTAAATTTCATTCTGAAATATAGACGATTAATTTTATATTTTAAAAAGTAAGCATATAAACTTTGCAACTTAGATATGTAATTTTAATATATAAAAGTATGTATCGAAATGATTTTACAACAATAACAAAAAACAGTTTAGTTTGTTAAGTTTTTAGGACATTTTTTTATTCGTTCATACATAATTTATATCATGCTTTTGATATTTTCATAAAGTTAATTATTATATTAATGTTAAATGAATTCTGCACTGTTGAAAGAGAGGTTTTAGTTGATTCTGAGAAAAAGGTACAAACATTAATTGGACGACGAATAGTACACTGCCTGCCACTTGAATAAGGAATCACATTTTTTTACCTTTAATTAAGTATATCTCCTAAACTAAAGTTCCGAAAAAAATAATTTTTTGCACAACCAAATTTCAAAGTGTTGGCTTTAGTTTTCTGAAGAAATAAAAAATATACATCTTTTGTTATACTAAAATTATGCATCAGGAAGGCTATGATTTGAATTTCTTTCAATATATATATATATATATATATATATATATATATATATATATAACAATTTGTTATTATTTGGACTACGAATAGTATAAGTAATATTTTAAAAATTAATATTATAATATATATATATATATATATATATATACATATAACTATTTGTTATTTCTTGTTCTCTTTGTTATTTCACATCGATAAAACTAATATTTTTTAAATAACTTTTTTATTTTTGAACTCAATTGGAAACTATAACCTTTAGCTATTTTTTCTATTTTTCTTTTGTGTTTTATTGATGTCAGTTGATAATTAATATGAGACGTGCTAATATTTCACACTTCTTTTCTTTGGCTTTCATGGTTATGATTTTGCTTTGGTATGTATACTCACAGAAATATATACATATTTATATATATACATTAGGGTGGTCTAAATTTTTTATTTTATTTCTATAATACCATTTAGGTAAAATGTTAACTTTATTTCCCAAATATGAAAGATTTATTTTTTTTTTTTAATTACTTAAAATTTTTGGCTATGTCTTTAGTGCAACTTTTAAGAACCTTTCACTTTTAAAAGTGTCATAAAGTGTAAGAAAACAAAGTTTAAAATTTGCGGAACGCATTTAGTCATCCTATTCAGAAAAAGTTAAATTTAATGAAGACTTTGTCTTAAAAATCGTTCTATCCATCTTGCAAAAGCTAAACGCCAGGTTAAAATCTTAAGAAATAGTTGAAACAAATTTTCATTTAAAGTGGAAACATCGACAACTTTTGTATTGAGACCACCTTAATGTAGGTTAGGTTAGGTTAGGTTGGAAAGGGCGGCGCATTCACGCCTACAACATCGACAACTTTTGTATTGAGACCACCTTAATGTAACAATAGCAACAAAATTAGAGTAAAAATAAGAAAAAAAAAATTAAATTATATAAATATTTAAGAATTGACAAAAATAATTGTTGTCTCTAAAATAGTTTCCATTTAAAATTTTTTCTGCACAACGCTTTGGACAACACTATATTTGAAGTTGTCTAAAAAATCTTTCATAGGGGCTTCAATCTGTGTATTAGACTGCATGATAAACAATTTGAGGTAATTATGTTTAATTCAATACTTCATAAGTTCTAAAATATATTTCGCACATTACTCTTGCCAAAACATTAAATAAGCAAGACATTTCTCTATGTATGATGAAATTTTTGTGCTTTTTACTCGCAACCATCTATTAATCTAAAAGGATCAAAAATTTTGATAGATTTTTTTAAGAAAAGCACAATGCTTTTTAGCTAGAGTTCAAGTACAGTCACGATTACATCTTATTCTTGTCATTCATTTTTTGGAATTGTGTGGTTTAAGATATTCACCTTGGCAATGCACCTCGTTGCCGGAAGTAGTATGTCCGGTCATAGTGGATATAATTGTATATTATTTTGAATTATATCTATATATATTATAAATAGAGATAGAAAACTATGCCTATATTAAAGATGCTTTTCGATGAGTAGTAAAATTTTACTTGGTCTGTAACTTCAATAAATGTTTTAAAAAATGTTTGTACGGACCATATATTAAATTTTAGAGACTGCATTTTACCTTATTATTTTTAATCATAACTGAAAAAGTTTCGGTGGAAGTCCTATTACATAAACTGAAAGAACAACATTTTTTAAATTGTGCTTTCGAAGTTAATTTGTAGACCTTAAATAAACGATGTTCCATAATTTGTAGTATGAAACAAGATTAGTTCTCATTATTTGATTCCATAAGACTTAAAATATAATTCACCAGGATATTTTATAATAAACCATAATTTTTATTATTATTTTTTTAGTAAAAGCAAAAATAACATAAATAAATGAAAATAACACTGAATTCAGATATTTTACTATAAAACTGCCATTAAATTTAGAAAAATCATAACAAATTTAAAAATTTGCCGCATTTTTTATATTTTAAAATTTTGATGCTTTTGTTGTGCACGCTTTTATATAGAAAACAACGGTTCTTTCTCGTTTTTGTAAGAAGAAACAAATTCACATCTTCCAAAGTAAAAATTGTTGTAATAATAAAATATGTTAACAATTTTATAAAATTAGTTTTGTTCCAAATCGAATACTTTGAAAAATAAATCAGCTTTTTGAATAATTCTTTTCTGTTACTTATGTTCTGCACAGTACTGTATATATTTAATTAAACTTCTATTATGTTTTATTTTCGTTTAAAGTGTTCTTTAATTGAAAACTGCCAATTAAATAATATTTTGTGGCGATAATTTTGTTCTAAGAGAATATGTTAAGTAATAGTTCAGAGACTTGAATGTAAGTTTAGCGCAAGTTTAATCAACAGTAATAACTAGTAATCAAAACTTTCCCTACTTAGTGCAGCATTTAACAGTTTTCAAATAAACTTTCTTATTTAAGATACAATTATTTTTTTTTATTGTAAATATTGATTATATATATATATATTTATAGAAGTAGTATTTTAATGATAACTCCGATTTTTGTAACCTTTGACCTCGAATTTTTAGCTCACATGTAATTATCTGTGGCTTTTAATAGGATATACATATGATATGCTCAGACGAAAATATATGACAAATTTCATTTCCCCCTATCAAATTTTGGAGTTATACCCTTATTTAACTAGAAATTACATTAATATACTCATGTACACAGAAAAAATTATGAGCAAAGACACAAAGACAATGTTATGTTGTAATATTCTAAATAAAAACATTTTATTCAACTAAAAACGATTACACTGGGGAACAGTCATTTGCAAATTGTTACTAATTTGAGGTCCCTGATTTCAAATCTAATCTCTATTTTTCTCTATCAGCTCGACTTTTCGAGATATACCGTTATGTCCAAAATTAAGGCACTTTCCCTAAATATATTGGAATAACTTGATAACAATATTATCTTTAAGCCGTGCTTATGTTGTTTTTAAATTCGCCCAGTAGTTTCAGAGATACCATTGAAGTTTTGAAAAAAAATAACAATTAAAAAAAATTTTTTTTTGCTCTTTAAAAATTAAAAAAAAAAAAAAATAAAAATGCGACAAAAATTACAGTTTTGGTCTAAAAACATTTAGTTAAACATATTTCGAATGAAATGAGCTTTATTTCATTGCAATCGGTGCACAACTTTTCATTTTATTCACAATTTACTGAGAAAACTAAATTGATAAAAATCGCGATTTCCATTAAAAAAAAAACATTTTTTAATGTGTATGTTGCAACAAAATTGAACTTTGTTTGTGTTGACTGTATATATATATTTGCACACATTTACAATTTATGACCTAATAGTAAAAAAATTACCCAAAAAAGTGATTAGTAGGCTCAGTCCATATCATCGGTACTTTAAATTAAAACCCTTTTATGTAATTATACATATATTAATTCAACGAAGCAAACAAAGTAAAGCTGAGGATGAAAAATATAATAATTTTTTTTGTTTTGTTCATAAATAGTAATTAATTTTACATATATAAATTGTTATTTTAATATACTGATTTAAAACATATTTTTTATAAATATGTTTATTGAATTAAAAATAAATTTTGTTTGATTATTTGTTTAAAAACAACCAATTTTTTATTAAAAAAAGTAATTGAATTTTGTTAGAATTTTTAAATATTGAATTTTTTATTTTAATAAAGAAAAAAATCGTTTTTCAATAAAACTTTACAATTTTAGTGACAGGTCCGATTTCAGTAAAAAAAATATATATATTTGGGTTTAACAAATAAGTTATTAAATATGAAATTTAATTTTTTCTTTTTATGTAGTTTATGTAAGAATCTTTTCTAAATAAATATTAACATATAATACACTTATATTTAATTCCCGAAAACATATCATAGAAGCCCTTATTTCTACGGGACGTCCCAATAGAGATTTTAATATTATTCTATTTGAGTGCCTTTATGACCTAGGATGGTACATCATCATAAAAATATTAAAGAATATTACACAATATGACACGTCTGAACAAATAGTCAAAAATAATCAACTGACCTTTTATATATAAATAATCTTCCATAGAACAGCTTTGAAACAAGAATGGATTTTGAAATTAAATCTAACCTCTGGTACCAATGACCGATACATCTACAAAAATATTGAAATGATTTACAATCTCAACAAATATTCGTGCATACTAAATAATTATCATTAAACACGTCTCTGAAAACTGAAAATTCATGTACATATTTCGTATTACTGTTTTTTAATAATTATAATGAACGCAAACAGTTCAAAATGGTTGAAAATTGATTTAAATTTATTTTATTTATATATTTCTTATTGACAAGCTTTTCTTTTTTCTTTATATTTTTTTAAGAGCTGTCGATTTTTATCAAAAATTGTAAACCAATTAGAAATATAATTAAATTTCAATATAAAGTTAATGAATAATTTTATTCAAAAATTATTTGGAATATTTTTTTCTGTGTAGATTAAAGTATATCTTCACATATTCAAGGTTGTTGACTAAATCCAGTGAGCAGGTATTTTAGTGGGAAAATCTTTTCCATAGCAATGGCGTTACTAAATAAAATGTAATCTATAAACTATTTGCATAAATTCAATCACTATAAAATTATTTTCTATTTCACTCTTAAAGTGATGCTGAAACGTTGAAAATCTTGTAGGAAGATTTACTATTTATTATTAATAGAAATTCATATTTTCTATCTAAATATAATTTTGTTATCCTCCATTGTAACTATTTCCTCCAAGTAATTGTATGTTAAAGGATTTTTTATGTCATTCCTTTTTTTTCTTTTCCTCTAATATTTAATCTAAATATAACAATGATAGTACATATTTTATTATTTTATCTCTTTGTTTGTGTTGAACAATCAGAAAGTTAAATCTTTAAATAGTGTTAAAGTAGGTTTATTCGCCGGCTTAACAAATTATTTGTCCAAAAGGAGAACTAAAAAACTAAAAAAAAGAAATTGAGCACATATTGCTATTCGACAGTTCTAAATACTAAATACATGAACAAATATATGCTTAATAATCGATAAATATACTATATGTACATATAGGTACATACATACGAATTTAAATGAATAAGGAATACATATGTTTTATAAATAGGATTCGTACGTGGAATAACATTGACAAATTTTAACAAAGGTTTTGGATAAAGTCATAATTATAATAACTTACGTTAAAATTTCATTAAGTTTGGAGCTTAATTTTATTCGAGAAAAAGATAAAATTAATAAAAATACAAAATTTCTCAAACACTTATAACAAGCTGTTAGGTTTCTATAAAAAATATATTTTCCTTTAAAAAAAAAAAAAGAATTACCGCTAAATTTTTATGGTAAACCAAATATAAAAAAATAATATTCGTCAATAATTTTGATTTTACAAATCATTTTTCACTCGTAAAGGGAAAAGTTTAATATCAACGTTGTCATATTTAAATATGACATTAAGAATGGCAATAAAAACCTTTATTTAGAGAAAACCTAACACAGAAAAAAAATAAAAGTGGATTTTAATTACGAAATTGTTTATATCAATTAAAAATTTGTTTGATTTTGTTATCATCATCAAAATGATTTTTATAATTTTTATAAATTTCAATTTTTTAATTAAATAAATTACATTTTTGATTAAAATATTAATTAATACAATTTAAAAAAAAAAAATCAAATCTATAATTTTTGTACAAAAATACTTTCGTGAATAAAAATAAAAAATTACAATAAAATATATGAATGACAATGTGTAGTCTTAAAAATAAATTTACTGATACTTAATTAACTGGAAGTTCCGATAAAAGCGGTAATTTTTGCGAGACGTTCAAAGTAGAGAATTCTTCGAATTGACCTTTATAGCCTAAGAGAAAACACATAAGAAAAGATGTGAAATACCTTTATCCGGGAATTAGTTTTCCAATAAGAAGATAAACACATACATATGTATGTATAATTTTGATACACAATATGATTTTAATTTCAGCATCAATCACAAGAACATCTAAAATAATACAAGAATGCAAAACATGCATACTTACCGAATAATTAATACAATTTCTGTAGTCTATAATCTTTGGGATCTACGAATGTCATTCTATTTTTCTTAAAAAGCAATTGTATCAAAATTTTATTTAATTACTAAACATTATAATTATTTTTCAAAATGATTTTCTTTTTGTATGAATTTTTTAAAAGCTGTCGATGTTTTAAAAATATTAATTATATTAATAAAAACATAATCAAATTTGTAGATAAAATACAATAATAAATTACTTGAAAAATTGTATTGAATCATGTTTTCTGTGATTAATTAATTTTTAATTAATTTTGAAATTAATTTTAATTTTCAATTGTGGAGTTTTTGATTCGTTAAAGAAAATCATAATTTTGTGTTTAATTTCCTTCATTAATTTTAATTCTTTGTAAAAATCATATGTCTACTAGAAAAATAATTTAAATAATTTAACACAACTAATGCCGATTTACCTTGATGCCTTGGAATTGTTTGCATTTACTTAGAGTTTTGTAGAATTTGTAAAAAAGAAAATCACTTTTCTAGCTTTTAAAATCGACACCCAACTATTCTACCTAATTCAAGTCTTTTGAAAATTTAAAGAGAAAAAATAAAATAGAAAAGCCAATGGCGACAGACAGCACTGTCATTTACAGTTTTCAAATGGCTTAATAGAGAATACATTGCATGTATTTACGTAAAACATGATATGGGAAAATTATAGGTCTCCTTAGGCAAGCTTGTCAACAAACATTTTTTTTGTAGAAAAAAAAAAAAATAGTTTACATCCAAAAGGCCAAGATATAAGATACATATTTAGTATGAATGTCATACATACTGAGTTTGATAAAGTGTAACCGTATCATGCAATGTGGAAATCATTTTTGTTTCAATAGGTATAAATTATCTGCGGCAATATATCTAAATATTTATGATAATAATAATAATAATAATAATATATATATATATATATATATATATATATATAATATACTTACCAAGTTTAACATATTATTATTTAAAATAAATCTTTTCAATAATTTAATATCTTTTATAAATATTAATTTAAATATTAGGTTTTATTGGGTCAGAATGGAAAAAAATACATACTAAATTCTATGTCATAGCATTTTATTTACCCCCTTATTTTATAAATCGCTTCACCTCACTTTAAAATATTTTCCATACAAATTTTTAAAAATAAAAACAAAAACAATTGACGACTTCGTCGTTGTGTTAAAAAAATAACATTTTTATAAAATACACTTTGTGTATAAATGCGATATATTCAAATGAATTAAAATTTGTATATTATTATTTTTTTCTAAATAGGTTTTTAATGAAAAATATAGATGGAAATCTTATTTTTTGAAAACGTTGATTTTTATATATTGCACCTTAGGGAATGGTAAACAAAGTTAAAAATCGATTTTCGATTTTACGTTCAACTTTTTTTGTTTCGATTTTCAAAATCGATTAATCGGACTAGAAAATCGATTTTAATTTTGAGTATATTTTTTTTTATTAAAAAAAATCAAGAAAGTATACTTTATTTTATTCTCAATATTTTTTCAGACATATTTGAAATAACAAATAGTACATTATTATTTATTTCATTGTAAAGATTAATATTTTTTGAACGAATATTTAAAATTTCGAAAATCATTTTTAGTCGGGCTTGACCGACTATAACTTTTTCACTTACTATTATTGATAAATCGGTTTTTTTTAATTACTTTGTGAAAAATCGGACTTCTAGTGAAAAATCAGATTTTTAGTAAAAAATCGAATTTTTTTGTGAAAAAACAAATTTTTAGATGAGAATCGATTTTTTTTTGTGAAGAATGTTTTTCTGATAGATATTAAAATTTAAAATTAAAAATTGTGAATATTTTAAAATAATTTATATAAACTGTGACTATATATACTATCAAAGGAAGATGTAAATGATTATACGCTGTCTTAAGATTTGAAGTCAATCAAAAAAGTATACAAGATTTTAGATCATCACGTGTGGCGATGTAAAATGCTTTATTATTTAAATTTACGAGTAAGTAGTTTTTTTTTCCATTGCATAATGGGCTGAAGCGAATATGTTTGAAAATAAATCTGTAACTTTCAAACGACTGGCTATATTTACATAATACGTAGCAGAGCAGTGTACAGATCCCTAACGAGCGTAGCTTTCGGTGCTCAAAGCAGAATACCTCGAAGATAGAAAATTTTAGACCGCATGCCAAGTTTTTTTCCTTATCCGATTTCAAAGATTTTTTATATCTTCTTAAAGCTCTTGATAAGACCTAGGAAAAACATGTGCTATTTATCTCTTATACATAGTTTTGCATTTAAAATTTTAACTACCTTAACTTTGCAAGCAGCTCAATGGTTTGAAAAATTTGAAAAAACAAATATTATAGAAAATACAAGAAGTCCGGTTTATCTATTGATTATATGAGATACTATATATCAAGATCAGTTTATAATTCAGAAAATATCTAATGTTATAATAATTATCTTTTTAAGCTGAAAAGAAACTTTAAAAATAATCCAAAATATTTTTACCAGTTTGTAAATTCTAAGCGTCGAGTCTTTGGATATTCGCAGATATTTGCGATATATTTGCTTCTTTCTTCTCATCTGCCTATTCTGAAAAAGAATTACATCAACTTTCCAATTATCCATATCAAATTGCTGATGCAACCTTAATAAATTGTCCAACATTAGATAAATCGATGGTACTGACAGTTATACATAATCTAAAATATTCTGATAAATGTGGACCTGACGGTGTTCCAAGCTGTGTTCTTATAAAATGTTTGCATTCTTTTATATCCAGATCCAACATTTCCAATTATATAGGTATTGCTAAATTAAGTGTTATTATAAAACTCCTCGAAAGATAGTTACTGAAATCCTTTCGCATCAAGTTGTTTGTTATCTTTCCCCATTTCAGCATGGATTTAAAAAAGGATATTCCACTGCAACTAACCTTTTGGAGTTCACAACCTCAGTTATAACTGCATTTGATTCCGGTTTGCAGACAGACACAATATATACAGATTTCAGTAAAGCTTTCGATAAAGTAAATCACGATCTTCTATTGTTCAAACTGATTTCCTAAAATGAATTTCTACATATCTTAAAAATAGATATCAATGCGTATTATTTAGATAGTGTACATCGAAAACAATTCCTGTTTTATCTGGTGTTTCGGAAGGTAGTTATCTCGGCGCCTTATTATTCCTAATATTTATAAACGATTTACCACCGTGCATTAAGAATTCTAGAATATTAATGTATGCGATCGTGTAAAGCTGTTCCATAGCTTTAACTATTCCTATTAATGTTCCTTACTCCAATCAGATCTTGACAATCTTTATGATTGGTGTATGATGAATCTAATGGATCTGAATTTAAAAAGGTGTAAACACATGATGTTCTACAGAAGAAGTCCAGTACTCTGTAGATACATAAAAATTAATATCAACTTGATCTAGTCGATGAATATCTTGATCTGGGTGTGCTGTTTGATTGTAAACTATCTTTTAATTCCCACGTTTCGCAAATCGTTAATAAAGCAAAAGTAGTTCTAGGTTTCCTCAAGGGCTGGGGAAGAGATTTTAATGATCCATACATTTCCAAGCAATTATTCACATCTCTCATAAGGCCAATCCTTGAATATGCTTCCGTGTTCTGGGATTCTAAATATGAAGAAACAATTTCTCTTATTTTGCCTTTGTAATCTTCTATAGAATTCTAGTATTAATTTACCATCATATGAAAGTCGACTACAGCTTATTGATCTCCCTACTCTTGAAAGTAGGAGAAAATATATGAATATTTCATTTTGTAATTTAGTGAACGGTTCAATTAACTCCGAGTTCCTACATCGTAAGATCGAATTCGTAATCCCAAATCGTCCGATTAAAAATTATACTCCTTTAAAAATAAAATATTTTCGAACCAATTATGCAAACTTTGATCCCATGAGACGTATATGCAATCAATTCAACAGTTTTTATCCATATATTGACTTCTCAGTAAAACCAATCTGCATTAAGAGAAGTATTTTTAACTTAAATTATTGAATGATTATGAAAAACATTTTATTGTAAATAGCTTTAAGAATAATATGTATGCTAGCCTGTAAGAAATTGTAATTTCATTAGCTATTAAATAAATAAATAAAAAAGATCTAGCTCCAGATTTTTTTATTTTTGAAAGATTAAAAATTTTCTATGTCAGAGGTATCCTATTTTGAACACCCAAAGCTCCGCTTCTGTGGGGCCTGCACACTCCTCTGTTCCGACAATTGTATTATGTAAATATAATCATCAGTTTAGAAGTTGCAGATCTATTTCCAAACATTTTCGATTCTGCCCCACTGTGCATTGTGTCCTTTTTCATATTTCTTTATGTAATCGACAGTTAATTGTTATTATTATTTTTTTGACGTTCAAAATATTTTAGTGTTATAAAATTTTTCATTTCTAAAGCTGCTTACGTTTTTTTTTCAGCAAATATTGCATATTCGTATATATTGTTGTCAAATGTTAAAATAAGGTTGAAATTTTTAAAAACTAAAAACTTCTCATGACGTTTCTTATGAATATTTCAGATAAAAAAAAAACTTTCTAAACTTTATTTTATTTCACCTTATTGGTTTCTATAAATCTGCATGTATTAAATAATTTATTAAACTAATTTATAGAACATATTAACTAGAAATGTTTTGTATCACAAAATGGATTACATTAAAAATTCTACTTAAACCATATGTTTTCTTGTAGAAACTTATCATTCCTTCTTATTTTATTCAATTCATTTTAATATTTAACTTTTTAAAAAAGTAGCAACACCAGCTAAGAAATATTTTAATATCCATAATATTCATACTTCAATATTCCAAAGATATAATTTTTGAGATTTGTTTTTGTCTTATGTTTGTTATTGTGTTACTTGATGTTGTTCAAAGTAATATTTGTAATTCAAATAAACATTGTCATATATCATACATCAACAGAAGTCAGTTCTTTTGTCTATTTGCTCCTGTACCTTTTAATGCTATTACACATACATATGTATATTACAGTGGCCCATTTGTATGGAGAGAAAATAAGGTATCAATTTTCCAAGCTCAACTGAAAATCTACTTCATTCTAAGACACCGTTTTTCAAAATTTTCATTTTGGCTTTCCTTTCGTGAGCTGGATCACGATGCTTTTTTCGGGTTTTTCGGAATTTCTTCATATTTTTACCAAAGGAATAACATGAAAATTTGGTATCGCAAGAAAGGCCTTTGGGACGCGCATTTAATGGCACAATAAAAATGTTGAACCAGGTCCAAATGAGTCCTACATTTTACATTTTTATTATATCAAATCTTGTCTTCTTGCCTTTCTTGTTATATTAAATCTTAATGTTGTTCCATTGGCAGAAATATGAAAACAAATCCAAAAACAAAAAAAAAAAAAACCGAAAAAGGACATTTTTTAATTTTGATCCAGCTCTCGAAAGGATGTAGAGACGAACATTTTGAGGAACGGTATCTCAGAATGAAGTAAGTTTTCATTTGAGCGGGGAACATCGATACTTTTTATTTTAATATATATATTTACATAACATATTTATTTATTTGTTGCTTTGTTTTTCGAATTCTATTTTCCATTATTATTGTGGCAATCATTGTTGTTGTAAATATAAACTGAACTCTGGTGTATTATTTACACTTCAATTCATTTGTTTATTTGTGTGAGGTACATACATTATTATTTGTATTTATTCTTGACGCTTTTGTTTCTATGGTAATGACTGTTTAAATACATTACAATATTTGGGAGTTTGTATTTTTCCAAGTGTCAAAAATATCAGTAAAAAATTTTGTCAGTAAATGTCAGAGTTTATTTCAAGATATATTAGTATTTTATTAGACGTACTTAAGGTAATTCCAGATGACAATATTTTAAATTGATATGTTCCAAGATAAAAATATTATAGAAATTGTTGGTAAAAATTAATTGAAAAATAAATTTCTTGTTTACAAAATGGACTTTTTTATAGTACCTATATTTATTTATTGTGCCAAATATTTTTAGTTTTTATTGTTTAATTTGTATTTCTATTTGAGTAATCAAATACTTTTGAATATATATATATATATATATATATATATATATATATATATTATGTATAATATCCTAGTCAAATGAGGCTTTCCGCTCGTAATTTAAGCTTTGGAGTCATACACATAAATATATACATAGAGTTATAATTTTTTGTAATTTTTGCAAATATACAAAATACCATAGCAAGGCCTTGTAAAGGTATAAAGCACCAAACGCGGTGAAATTTTTATATTGGTATTATTGTTTTGATATCAAAAATATTATAATTTCCACCAAACTACATAAGTTTTGGCTGTTTTGTTGTGTCGTCTATGATATAAAAACGTCGGTAAACCGTGATATAAATATAAAATTTGGAAACAAAGTAATTAATTTAATTTTTGTTACTTTTAACGGTATTTTTCACCTCTCGACATTTTATTATGCAATTTTTAATGCAAAATCATGATAGTAATATTTTTATATTTAATTCGATAAGCGATAAGTTTTAAGTATTCTTTCCAAACGATTTACCATTACCCTATATTTAGACTTTGCCTTTATGTAAAATATAAATCACCAAAAAATCATATCCCTTTTAACATATATAAACTCTTTAATTAATTTATGCCTTTTTTCTTAGTGTAGTTTTACTTATGCATTCAATTCATATATACTTAGTATATCAAAGTATGTTAAAGAATTATTAATTATTAAGAGTGAATTCAAAGACGACAAGACTGATTTGATTGTGGTTTCATGCGAGCAGATGATTTTTGTCAAAACGGACCTGAACAATTAAAAAGCGAGATTTCGAAGAAGTTTTTATGAAAAAGGTGGAATTTTGAAAAGTCTTAAGGTAAAAGTGTGATTTTACAAATTTTTATGAAATAGAGTAATCTGGTAGGGAATTGAAGATGAATTTCAAAAAATGTTTTCATATTTTTTTTCCATATTCACATATTTAACATGAAACAGTCAGTTAGCAGTGCAAATGATCATTGTTGCAAAAAGTTTGAAACTTAATTGTCACAAAGGATACATAAAAAATAATCAACGTTTCAAATAAGCTTACCCTGTAAATCCGCCTTATGTTAATTTCATTAATGTATAGAATACACAGTGTAAAAAAATTGTGTTATTCGTATGTTTATTTAAACTTAAAAATATTAGTAAGGAACATAAATAAGAAAATTGTATAAAAATGATTAAACTTAAAAAAGCAGTATTTTTGTTTTTAATGAAAAGAGGAAAACATATTTTAAGCGGGACCGCCAAAAGCGGAATGTCTGGTCACGTTAGTTATACCAGTTATGTCTTGTTTATGATGAGGACAGTGAGAAAACTAAGAAATTTATTTTTTATATATTCTACCTTACAATGAACATTTGTAAAATTTGCTGTTTTGAGGTTTAGTTTAGTTTTGTTTAGGTTTTTGGTTCAGCTACTTTTTTTAGTGTTTGTAAATTTGTTTTAATGAAATCGAGTGTGTTATATAGCTGTATTGTATTTGTGTTAATCTCTCATCAAACCACATTTGTAATGAGTATTTAATTGTGGTGCATGTAGAATACTACAACTTTAAAGCTTAATTTTGTTCTTCTTTATTTATTAATAAGAAACAGATGGTAAACACTCGTGCTAAATTGTTATTATTTTTGAAGCTGTAGAAAATTAAACTGTTTATGTAGTCAATTTAAATAATTTGTTTAAAAATTTTCAGTTAAGATAGTTAATTTTATTAAAGCGATTTTTGATTAAATCATAATTTTAATAAACTTAACACTTTAATTTGGAAAATTTTCCATTAAAGTTTAATATCTTATTACTTACCATGAAGAGAAATTAACTTTTCATTACTTCTCATAATCCTTCAAATTTGAAATAATTTAGAAATAAATAAATCACAACTGTATAAAACACAAAAATATAACGAAAAAAACTAAAATAAGATAAAATAGTATATAAAGAAATTTAAAAATTTAATATTTACTGTATTCGTTTGGAACAAGGAAGGAGGGGGAGATATATCAAAATCTTAATAAAGTATATATTATGTAGTCCTTATTCCCAATTTTGGGTTTAAATAAAACACAAACAATATTTTGTTTTTGTGGTTCTTCTTTTCAAGAGAAAAGTATTTAGTTTTAATCGAATATCCACTAAAGTTTCAGACAAAGTTTTACTGTTTTATTCAAAGAATTTGTTTGTTTAGATTTATGTTACTCGTATTGTGTGAGTATTTACTTATTCAATTAATACATTTTGATGGTAAATCAAATGAATTGTTAATTTTGTGTTCAACATTTTAAAATCATTTCGAATATATATATATATATATATATATATATATATATATATTTTTTTTTTTTTTTTTGTTTTAATTTCTTAAAATCATTTTTGATACTTAAGTTATTTACTACATATTTATTAATTGTTTTTTTCTTCTTTTATTAATACTTCATAATGAAATTTTATATTGAGTATGTTTAAATGTTAAAAATTGTTTTAGTTTTATATCACTTAATTTGCTAATTAATTAAAAAATCAATAGCTCTCGAAAGTTGGAAATTTAGAGCTTGTTTATTGATTTTTATGTACCTTTTTGATTTTTTTGGGCAACTTTTTGAATCATTTTGTTTATATATATATATATATTTTTTTTTATTTTATTTTAAATTTAGTAAACCTAAATTTGACACATTTATTTATTAATATTAGTTATTTGTTTTTTGTTATTAAATATATTAACGATGCAATTAAAACTACTTTATTTATAAATAATTTTATACTTTAAAATGTTATAGTAAATTATTTTTCATGTATTATTAAAATTTTAAATGAATTAACATGTTTAAAGTTTTCCGTAGTTTTTTTTCTTCTTTTTTTTTTTTTTTTGTTAACAACACCGACTTACCATACTAAAATAGATTTATTTGTTAATTTTATTATTATTATTATTTTTTTTTTCATAAATATATTTGTTTTTTGTTATATTCCACTTTTCCTTCTATAATATTGAGCTCAAACATTACCAGCTTTATGCTATACTTTGTCAACAAACATATTCTCAGGTCAGTTTCGAAAGAGGAAATTTTGAAAGATTTTTTTTATTATATTTTAAAGGCGAAATTATTACTAAAAATTGTTGTTATTTAGATTATTAAGTGTCGAAACCAAATTGAGTAATGAAAACTAATTACTTCTCGATGCATGAAGCCCAAATTACTTTAAGGCGTAGTCAGCAACAGTATCAGCAAAAATAATCAGCTGTTTAATGTCGGAATACTTGTTGTTGCCATTATATTTACATTTAAGCATAGGTAGCAACAATCTACAACTACCATCTTGCTTTAATCTACTTTTGTATTTGAGGCTTCCATTCTTTGCTCATTATATTTCTCTCCCTCTTAATGTGGAAGCAGAGGCAGTAAATTTAGAAATAGGGCAAAACAAGACAACACTGCAAACTGCTGCTGACCAAATGTAATTAATTTCGTAACAAAAAGTACATTCTAAATTTTCAGCTGCTACTAACTACGCGCTAATGTAAATTTGGCTTAAGATAGCGGTTGTATGAAACATTTTTCTTAATATTAGTTCCCTGACTTATCCAAACAAATATTTTCTTTTCCATTTCATCGATTTAACTATTTAAATATTCCCTTTTCTCACTTCTATTTATGTTTATGTCGATTTTAATTTAATTTATTTTAATTATTTTTTATTTTATTTATTTCTTGATTTAATTAACTTTATATATAATTCATTAAATATTTCATATTTAAATATTTGGTAATAACATTATTTTATTCATAACATCGTTATTGTATTTAAAATGTTTCTTTATTAATTTAACAATAATTTTTCAATACTAAAAAAATAAATTGTTCATGTTAATTATGTTTGTTTTGCATTTGTCGTAGAGATTCGCGTCATTATCAAATAACGAACTGAATATTTAGAAATAAATATTCAAGAATCATTAAATGCAAAAAAAAAAATATTTTAACATTATTCTCGACGACTAAGTGTTATTGACATCATCATAGTAGAATCGGAAATAATAAAAGTAGAATTAATAAACATTATAACACGTAAATATTTAAAATCTTTAGAAAATAGCGCCAGGCTTTAAAAATGGGGATACAATTCTATTAGATATATTCGAAAAAGTTTAAGTTGGTTGAACTAGTGAAATTTTCTTACTGTGATGTTTTAATTGTTTTCAATATTATCGTGTACGCCTTGAATATTTAGGACTTTTATTTTAAGTTTTTAGTTGTAAATATTATATTTGAACTTAAATCTAAAGTGTATAGTTTTTTGTTTAAAGTTTTCAAGTAAAATATTTTATAATTTTCTTACCTGTTTTTTGATTTAATTAACTGTTGTTGATAATCTCGGACCTGTTACTTTTTGATCTATCAAGTGTTAGTTTATTTGTGTATGATTTAAAATTTTCTTCATACACTTGCTTATTACTTATATTGTTGTTAAATTTTTGTTTAATATAAATATTTTTTATAAATATTGAACCACAGGAAATGATGGTATTTCCTTAATTTGTTAACTGGTTTTATTCAATTTTCTTTTGTTGTCAATCACGCTGACATTTTTAAGTAGTAGCTTGATTTCATGTTTAATTTTGAATAAAGTCTGATTTCTTGTTAATGATGATCATTGAAAAATTAAAAAAAGTCAGTTGGAATAAAATTCGTGGTTCAATTTTGAAGCATTTAAATATTTTCTGTATATTATATTCTGTTGATTGTTATTCCCTAGATCAATTTTATGGTATATTTTTGTTATTTGTCAGTTCAGTTAATGTACTTGATTTTTGTATTTTATTCTTATTTCATTTGAGCTTGTGGGATTTGTTATTTATTTATTTATTTTTTTTTTTTTTGTAATATCGATGAATCTCATAAAAGATGCTGTTGGTTTTATTTCAGTTGATCTTTTGTTGCTTAAATATAAACTGTTTAATACTTAAATTAAATTTATAAAATTGATTTCTTACTAATTTTGCTACCATATACATATTTCAATGAATTTATTTGGCTGATGATTAGATGCTACTTTTATTTATTTTGCTATAAAAATTAGAATTTTTTTGGTTTTATGTTACTTTTGCTCGAAATTATTTAAACTTATATTTATTTTTTGTTTTCAAACTACATGTTTCAATTTTTACTTTTAAACAAATAAGAATAATTTTAATTAAAAATATAATTATTAACTAAAATTAAAGTTTTCAATACTGTAGTTTAAACAAGTTGTTTAATATTGTTGTTGTTGTTTTCTCCAAATTGTAAGCTTTACTTTAGTTGTTGTAGTTGTTCTTTTTTTAGTTTAAAAAACTTAGTTGTTGCATGTATATCTTGCATTTTACTCGTTTGTAATTATTTGTTTTTCTATATTTTAAATACTTTTTATTTTATTATTATTTTATTTGCTACATTTTGTTCATGTAATACTTGATGACATAAACTAATAAATATATATCTTTATATTTTAAAAATATTATAAATATTAAATATTCTTTTCATTTAAACCAGAAGGTCAGCGCCTTTATATTTTGTTTATATTGAAGTTTATCAGCTTTGTTTTTTTTTTTAATCAAGTCCTTCTTCACTACATACTCTGTATTGTATAGAACTTATGTATGTATGTATGTATGTATTATGTATATAATAAATTGTTCTGTTTTAAAGCCGATATTATGTCTATTTGTATATGTATTATATATATATATATATATATATATATATATATATATATATATATATATATATATATATATGTATATTGGTTAAAGTTTAATATTTTTTTAATATAATTTTTTTTGTTAATAACATTTTCTCTAATTTTTTTTTCATGTATGTATATTTATAGTTAATTATTTATTTAATTTTAAAACTTCTACTAAAAAAATTATTTACTTTTTTATTTTATTGTTGGTAAATACACTGAGAGAAACACATGAAATAAATATTTAAAAACCTTTTGAGATAATTTTTTAATCGATTTATAGTTTCTCTAAGTATATATTGTTGTATTTTAATTAGGTATTTTTTATATGAATTGTATGTATATAATAGAGTTTTTCTAAATATTTACTCTATATCGAAGTCAGCTATATTGCGTTGTTATTTTTTTATTTTTAGCTAAATTTAATGTTGCTACTTTTGAAATGGTTTAATGGTTGTTTATCGCATAATAAACAATAAAAACTTAAAGTCAGCTAGAGAAACATGCATAAATTGTTATCATCTAGCTGGTTTTGAAGGCATATTGCACTGATGGTCGATTTTGTTTTATATCAATTTGGCAAATTGCAGTAAAACTTTTAATTTATAATAAAAAATCTTAATATAGGAATATATTTTAAATATTAAAATGTTATTTACTCGTAATTATCGATTTGTTTTTTTTATAAATATGGTCTTATTTATTTATTTTTTTTTTGTTTTGCAAGAAATTTTAGCTTTAAATTAAATAATCTGTAATAGTTCAGATTTTTCATAAAAAGTAAAAAAGTTAACTAAAAATTTTCAGTTATAAGAAAAAGATAAAATGTTTTAATTTTGATAAGAATTAATTAATTTATAATTTGAGGATTCGTAAGATAAATTCAATTTGTTGTTTTCTTGTTTTGCACTACATAGTAGTTAATTTTTTATATTTTTTATTATTATTATTATTATTTTTTTGTTTGTTAAATTTTATATTAAATATTTTCGTAGCATTTGTTATGTTAAGTAGCCTTGGGGAAAAGTTTAATTTTTAACCGTATTTTATTATAATGATAGAAAATTTTGTTGAAAATTATAATGGCAAATAGGAGTAAATATACGTAAAAATTTAGCATTAAAGGAAACCTGTATATAAAATTTTTAGTTATTTACTTTTCATAAACTATTTTGAAGATTATAGATATAATGTCTGGTATCTTGAAAATGAATTCGTTTTTACGTGATTTCGTGATTTTCAGTTAAAATGTTTGTTTAAAAAATACAAATTTAATTTGTTATTGATCATTAATTTCTAATTGTCTGTTACATAAATATACATAAACAGATAAAGAAGAGGTTGGTGGTGGGTTTTGGTTTTCGAAATGATTTTCTCATGTTATAAGTTTTGATGACGACAGGTAAGTTAATATGGATTGAAGGAATAAAATAAAAGAGTAGAGAACTATGAATAAACTATATTAGGAAACAGAAAAACATAACAAAAATATGATAACGATGATGATAACAGAAGAAAAAATCATAGAAGAGAAATAAAAAATGCCAAGTTTTATTTTAAATTTTCATGAATAGTTTTTTGTTGTAAGTTTAATTGAATTTTTTATTAATATATTTTAGATTTTTTCTTTAAAGAAAATTTGCAAATTTTTGATTTAATTATAAATAATTAATAAGAGTAAAGAAAAAAATATATATTATTTATGTATATACTTAATTATAATAAACTTATGATTATGGGAAGCGGGAAAATGTTTGAATCGATACTTAACATCATTGGTAAGATATTTGACACTTCATTGAGGGATCTGTCTTTCATTAGTCAGTTAGGCAGTCAACATAGACCTGTTTGAAAAGCTTTTTGCCGTTGTTTGCATTTCATTATTCTGTCATCTTGTTGATTCTTGTTCTTCTTGTATTCACTCAATGTGTTACTCTCATAATGATCTCGTAAAATATTTGCCAAAATTTTGCTTGCAACCATATCATTAGAACCAATAGATGTTGTAACATTGGCCTTTTTAATATTTCTCTTTGTGTTCTTCTCTTTAATTTTGTTAAGAATTTATTAGTTCTTGAGGGTTCTTCTTGTAAATCGTGATAATTTAAATTATAATTATAATAATAATAATTATTATTTTTATAAAACTCAGTATGACAAAGAAATAATGAGGGCTTATGTGATTCTTCAGTTTCTTCTTCTTGTTCTGCGGGAGCATTAGGTTCTAAGGAATTATTATATAAATATTCATCTATAATGCTATTATGGTCATCTAAATGATCTATTTGTCTGCTGCAGCCAGTGTAATTGTTGTTAAAATGATTAGAATTTGAATTAGATTGTTGATGATATTGGTAACTATTATAATTTTGATGTTTTTGTTTAATATTTGGGTATTTTTGTGGTTTACGATAATATTACATAATAACACATTTTCCCTTTTCAGCCCACGGATTATTCTTTTTATCGGGAGCATTTATGAGAGGGTCATTTTTTTCATTCTCCTCAACAAATGAGCGCATCCTGAAAATAAATAAATTATAAAAAACAAACACATGGTAAGTCTATATGTATTTGATGCAAGTCTTACTTATTAATTACTTATTCAATGACAAGCCCATATGACATAATTAATCTAGAAATTTTAAAAGAAAATATTTGCTTAAACTTTAATTGTGGAAGTAGTGGTAAAATTTAATATTGGATGAAAAAACTTTAGAAATCATAGGTTTTGGTTGACAAATGTAATTATACATAATTTCGTCCTACTACAAATAATGGACCATATGTTATATTTTATTAGAGCTTTTTTAAATTTGTACTACTTTAAAAATATTCTTATTTATTTTTTACAGCGCTATTTATATTTATGTTTACTAACTAATACACAAAAATATTATATATATATATAGAAACTCCTTTTTTAGATCCTGATATAGGAAGATCACTCAAATGATGAGCATTGATGAGCAAAATGCGGGGAAAAAAATAAAATTATTTCCCAAATTGAAATTAGTTCCTTTATGTTTAGACAATTAAAGAAGTTTAGATTTTTTCCCGAAATGGGTCTCAAAAAATTTTTAATTTTGAGCTGCTATGAATAAAATATTTTTAAAATTTTCACCTTTCGGAGGACTATTTAGAGCATTTTTGTGAATTTTTATGTCTCTCTGCGGGAGCTTTAATCAAAACATATTTAAGACTCATAGTTTCTTGGGAAAGTTTTCTTAGAATTATTCGTAGACTACGTTATTTGCTATACACCTTTTGACAAAAAAAAAAAAAAAAAAATTTACCCACCCTTATGTATATGTATAAATGCATATATTAAAACGTAAATCATATCACGGCTGAACAATGTCTTCATGCTTTGAAAAAATAAAATATTATTAGTATAAAATGTAGTCAAACTAAGTGATTACAAAAAAATGTGACCACAACTTTTATATATATTTTTTCAAAAAATTAGAAACAAATAATACAAAAAACTCTAAAAAGTTTTACATAGTTAAAAAGATTTATTTATATACACAAAGGTACATTCAATTGTAAAAAATGCCGAAAAAAGTTTGCTTAATTGATGTCATTTATTTTTCTTTTATTATTTACAATACAAATGGATTTTGCTCAAAGTACTTTTTTTCTTCCTCAAAGTATTTTTATGATTTTGCAGAAATACAAATCTGATTTCTAAACTTTTTTTAAACTTATTTTTGTGGGTTTAAGTTGACCAACAGTTTAATGTGAGAAAAAATTACTTTTATTTTTTTAAAATTTGACGCTTTAAATATGCCTTAAATATAGCGTTATTTAAATTAAACTAGGCTCAAATAACATATCTTTCTTATTTGTTTAAACATATATATTTTTTTTTAATTCTTAATATAGTTATATTTTGATTAAAATCTGTTTTCGAAATCTTACAAAATAGTATTTCTTAGAGCTGTTTTTTTCTTTTGGTTTGATGTTAAATAATAATTTATTTGAGGTTTCAAATTATGGGAATATATTTTCTATAAAAGTTTTTTTGTAAATTTTTTTCTACATGCTACAATTAATTAAAAAATTCAGGTACAATAAAATTGAAATTTATTGTTGCGGTGATAAGCTAGTTCCGATGCGCATTTCGCTAGTGTTTGAGCCAACTCATCAGAAAACTTTTACGGTATGTGCATGAAAACTTCCCAGCCAAGTGCAATCATTTTTTGGCGGGTCATCAAAAAAGTGTGCTCTAGCATTGTCATGATGGAACACAACATCTTTTCTGTTGGCCAATTTTGGTCGTTCTTTCTTTGATTGTTTCGCTCAAACGGTCGAGTTCCAATCCTGCCAAATACTCAACATAAACTTGTTTGGCAACAAAACAGGCTTTAAAGTCGTTTGTGAAAGGTCGCTGGCATTTGACCATGACTTCTTTTACTTAATATTCTCGTATTGAACCAACCCATTATTCATCGCCCGTAATGACTCGCTTCAAAAATCGTTCGATTTAGTAGTGTTTCAGCAGCGTTTCACTGATGGTAATTCGGCGAATAAAATTTCTTTGCCATAATTCATGAATCCAAATCCATGTCATGTTATGTGGTTGATGTTTAGTGCCTCCGCTACCTCATGGCAGTTTGCATGCCGATCTTGCTACATTAGTTGCAAAATTTCCACTTTTTCAGTGACTGACCGACCAGATGTCGAAATTTCCGGAATGGAATCAGGCAAACCAATGTTACGTCCGGCGTTTACTCTGCTTTCTTACCGCACACTTTACAATTTTTTTTGGGATGTTTTTGCAGCGTTTTTTCCTTTCTTACTCGTATAATAAAAAAGCATCACCTAGTGTATTTCTTCAGATTTATCAATCATTTTCAAGGCAATATAACTTTTTACACGAGCGACGAATTAAAGAACTGTTTTCACTAGAAATGTAACCTGAAATGTCACCATTCAGCATGTGTTTATTTGACACAATTGAATTATCCTCACCCGATATATGGGCATCAACAGCATCTAGTGACAAAAAACCGCGATGACAAAAACTCTGTATTAGTTCTGCAATTATCAAAAGCATTCATATACAATCTTATTTAGTTTTCTTACAACAGAATTAAAAGTTTTTTTGCTCTCCTTTGACCTTTCGTTAGCACACTGACGATTTATAAATACAACAAAATTAAATTATTTAAATTTTAGTTAGTGCTTTTGTACTATAGTAAATAAAATACTTACATATTGTGTTTATATACCAATTTTTTATAACCCAACTGTATTTGATTGTACATGAGAAAAATTTTCACAATAAAATAGAAAATTTTATTTTTTATTTTTCGATCTGAGCAATAAAGCATAGTTACATACATATTTAAAAAATATGTATTTATTTATTTGAAAGTTCATAGAATTGTAAGATATATAAAAATTTAAAAAGGGAATTAAACGGTTTTTATTAGTGTTTGTATAATATCCGGGTATTTCCAAAATTTCTTTTACATTTTTTGAAATAGTTATTAATAAAATAACTAATTTATTTACAACGAATATGATCTGATCATCTCTGAAAATTTTAATTATAAATTTAAATGGGCAAAATAATCGCCTTAACCACAAATTTGGGATGACTAAGTTATGACTTCAAATGAAAAATTCAAGTGGAAAATATTATATACCGATTCTTATTGTAAAACATATCTAGAAGGTATCCTTTACATGACATTGAGAACAATAAACATCAATATCATTTAAGTTTTTATGTAAAGAGGAGTACAGTAGGTCTATTCCTCACGTCTGCAATGCTCTGGTTATTATAATATTAAAAAAGAGTACAGAAAAAATTGTTAAAACTGATTTTTAATAAAGTGTTAATGATATAATATACAATGAATTAAAAATATTACGGTTTAATTACTTAATTATTTGTCCATTAAATAAATAAGAATGATATAAAATATTGAAAATAGATATATCAGCAATAAATATTTAGTAGATCTTTTGGACAAAATTAAAAAAAAAAAAACAGATGATAATCCAAACGCATAAAAAGTTTTTCTGATAACTTTCTTCGTAATTATTATTATCTTTTAAACTGGAGTAAAAAATGCATAATTGTATAACCACCACATACATACATATATGTACATACATACATGCATACATACATTCATACACATGTATAGAAATATGTACATAGTTAGATACAAAACTTACATACATCGACTACGTGTTGCAATTTAAAAAATTTTTTTTCTTAAAGTTTTTATTTTAAAATAGGTACATGTATGAGTGCATGATATTCCATTTTTGCATTTGTACATTTATGTATTTGCGCTTTTTTAATTTTTTTATCTTTTAAAAATGTAAAATTAATTAACGAATTGAAGTTAAGCTGAAGTCTTGAATGTCAACGCAATATTGTTTTCCATCATTAATACTGTAGAGTATTTCGAAGGCGTATACTTAATTCAATTAGTACTGTACTGGTACTGGTTTTATAGAAGAAACAATATGCATATGCATATATATATATGCATATATGCATATGCATATATATATATATATATATATATATATATATATATATATATATATATATATATATATATATATATATAGCAAATGATTTAAAATTCGTTCACACTTAAAGCATTTAGATTTCCCTTAATTTCTGTACAATATTTTATAATCTGTAATAGGTTAACTATGAATAAATTCATTGTTAATTCATAAAAATCAAACAATGAAAAATAAATACAAAAATTGTTTCTAACATTTTTGCTTTAATTATTCAAAAGTGTTTTGTTAACTAAATTATGCGTCCATACATGCATCCATTCGTATAATTCGGTGCATTTGGATAAATATACAAAAAAAAAAAAATAATAATAAATAAAATAAAATTACACTGCAGTCATATTATAAGTACTTGGAAAAAGTAAAGAATGATAAAAAAAATCCCCTAACAAAAATTGCTTACAGATGGGTTTTTAAGCAAATTGTATAGCGAATAAAAAAGTGAATAAAACTAATATCATAAGGAATGTCAGAAAGTTGAAGGTGAAAACGTTTATAAAAGCAAAAAATTAACCCCATGCTAAGAGTACATAACATCGCATTAGACTAGGATTGCCAGATTCGAAGTTTGATCTAACATGATATTCCTGAAAAACAAGCTTGTTAAAAAAACTTGACAGTTGACTTCAGCCAAAAGTCTTTTATTTTTTATATAAAACCTATATAAAATTATGGATATAAATATGTCGTACAATACGAATACAAATTTTAAATTTTTTGCAAATAAGGAAAAAATATTAAGAAATGCGGTATTAGATTTTTGAAATTATTATTTGAAAAAAATAAATAAATAAATAAAAAACATTTGACAAAGCTTCATAATACAAATATTTCAATATCCATTAATATTGACTTTGAATATTTATTCACGGCGTTAAAAATTACTACATCGTATAATCGAATGTGCTTTTGAAGTTTTAAAAAAATTTTATGGAAACAACAGTGGTCGATGAATAACATATTCTATTCGTACATCTCGTATATATGTATATGATTTTAAAATTATTTAAACTTCAGTCATTATGCATTGTCGTTCTGTACAAATTTCAATTTCTGGATATAATAAAGCGAAATGATATATAATAGCATATAAATTGTTGTCATCTTGACAAATTACATTTTAACTTGTAACTTAACAACTTATAAAATGTCTTGACAATCAAGTTCATTCAAGACCGTCTGGCAACCCTATTTGGGACACATTGAAAAAAGTGGTTTATTTTTTTTTTTCTTTAAGTGGTACTACACAGTAATTACGTAAAGAACTCACATGTTCATATACAAGAAAGTGTTACATTTTTCTGATTTTTTTTCATATTTTTTATAAGAGGCAAATTGTATGCCGCTACTACTGATGAAAGTATTTGAATTTATAGCATAGTTTAAGAGAAAAACTATTTAAGAAAAATATTAAAATATTAATCGTAGAAACATTAATAATAAAATATTTGTGTGCACGTGTTTATAATAAAGTGATTTGAAAAACTATATATATATATATATATATATATATATATATATATATATATATATGTTCATAAGTCATGAATTAAATATTATCCTAAAGAAAGAAAACTATTTTTACTTGCCTAAAACATTTTTATAATTAATTAATTTGATTGTTTTGGTAATCTATTTTATTCCTATTTAAATATTTAATTAAAAATTACAACAACTGTTTTTTGCTTACTTCGTGCTTTTTGAAATTTTCTACAAAGTGAAAAAAAAAATTAAAAACATTAAATGTTTTCTTGTGCAATATAGTTGCTGTGTGAATTTTCCATATAACTTTTTAAGTTTGTATTTGTTTGGGATTAAAACATATATAAAGGGATATATACCCTAAAGAAAATCATTGTTAGCAGCACGTATTGTCAATACAAATAAAAATGATTTATTTTCTGTTTGTGTTTCAAGTTAGTTACAAACATTGAACTGAATAATTTGATACAATTTCATCTTCAAAATGACTGATTTTAAAAGCATAAAAAAATTGGTCGCTTGAAAATTTTACGAGTTCAAACTCTTTAATTTAATTGGATTAATTTTTTTATTTTTACGTGAGTAAAATAACTGTTTTTCTTGAAATGTTAGTTAATACTAGCCAATATGTTGTTGTAAATATTATATAAGAAAAAGTCTCTTATGTATTATTTCCCTACTTTTTGATAAATTTGACATACATCAAATTTACCCTGTATATGTAAATCCAATATATATATATATATATATATATATAATAAATATAATAATAAAGAGATATTGAGGAATTTTTTTTTCAAGTGTCCTTCCTATAAGTGAATAGGAAAACTCATTCATATAGACACAGATAACAAAAACTTTTTTTTAATAAAACAAAGTTCTCGTAATAACAATAAAAATTGTAATAAACATAAGAACCAAATCTAGAAAAGAGCACTGCACTTGAGCTTTGAATCGAGAACAAGAAAAGAATAAATAAACTATTTATAAGAAATAGTTTTTTTTTTTGATGAGAAAATAAGTCTTTCTAAACCATAAAACCCCTCTCAAACACAGTGCTCTGCCAAATAAGAATATCAATGATAAAATATCAATACATATACTTATACTTATTCAGATGAATTATTTGTTCAGAGAGAGAGAGAAAAAAACTGTAAAATTTATTTATGAAACTTATGAATAAAAACAAAACAAGTATGTACAAATACTTATATATGCATGTACGTAGATGGTTTTAATTATAATAAATTTTATGTTTAGTAAAAAGTTTATTGTGGAAAACCTTTCTTTCGTATATAGTATAACATTTACATTTTTTGTATATATATATATATATATATATATATATATATATATAAATATATAGATATATATAGGTTGGTTTATATAGATCCAATAAGGCGGGGCTTGTGAAAATTCTAATGTTTAAGGGATGAAAAAGGATAAAAACGGATAAAATTCGTAAACTTATGTGTCCTATACTAATATAAATACAAACAAAATTTGATAGCTATCGTTATTCATTTCAAAAATAAGTGGGCAGGTGTCTGGTACTTTTTTGAAATTGCTGTCTTTAAGGGAGAAAACGGGTAAAAACTGCAGTTAGATACTTTTTTGATAGCCTATATATTCTGCAAACCAGTAAACATAACAATAAAATTATACCATATTCGTAACTTATCAAAAAATTACAAATATTAATTTTGCACTTTTTCGAAATTCGAACGTTTAAGGAATAAAATCGTACCTATTTTTCTACTTTTTCATAAAATATTTTTTTCTATTTATTGACATATACATTGAATATTTTATTACGGGATCCCATTAAAATTTTGAAATTTTTAAGGGGTAAAAAATAGGCTAATGGGACGTTATTTGGAATTTAGTTGCCAAGACAGACCAAATTTGGATATATAGTTTGGTATTTTTTTTTTTAAACATAATTTTTCTTAGGTAATTGAGACAGATTTTTAATGTTTGAGTTATATTTGTGACATGAGTATCTTGAAAATTCAAGTTTAACGGATTTGCTTTAGAGTGGAAAATGGAACTTGGTACTTTTTTACTTATAATGCTACTTTTCGAATTTTTTATAATATTGAACGAAAAATTTGTTAAATCAATAAAAATTTAGTTAAATTGGCAATAAATCTTCTTAGTGAAATAATAAACAATTTTATTCAATTTAACACCCTCAAAAGAAGTTAATTTGAAAAAGTTAACTATTTTTTATTTTTCTTTTTTGATAATTTTTTGATAAATTTGAAATTGAAAATTTGAATAAAATTCCTCAATTTGATTAAAATTACTTAAAATGACTAAATTCATATACATTTTAAGAAATTTTGAGGAAATTAACTAATTTTTTTAGAATTTTTTATTTCGGCTTAAGTTCATTGAATAATTTTAGAAGAATACATTGTAAAAGTTTTATTGGACACTCGGCAGAGTGGAATGTATTTTCTGGTTTGCCACGACCGTCATCAGCACTCTTTAGCGTCCTACCGTGGTGTTCTCTATAAACATCATCTATTTAACTTAAAACTTTTCCGGGAAATTGAATCCGTAAATTTTATTTTCCCAATATGTTATTAAGTAAAGCTTCTTACAATTATTTTTGTATTCTTCTTTTTTCAATTATTATTGTTTATAGACTTAAAGCTACCAGTAGTAAATCATCAAGCAATGTATAATTGTTATTGTTTAGCCACTTATTAAGTAGCAATGAACAACGAATATTGTTGTTGTTATTTGATTTGTTCAACAAAAAACTATAAAAGAAATTAACTAATTTTACTCAAGCTGAATAAAACTCTTCATTTTGAATAAATATTTTCAAATTTACTAAAGGCACGTAAAATTGAAGGAAATTCTTCAAAATCTGTGCATGTATATTTTAAACATTTAATTTATGTTGAGATTATTAAATAAATACAATTACAGTTTTTGATGTTTATTAATTATTTAGTTTTTACTAGACATTGTCGAATATATATATATATGAAAACAATATTTATAAAAAATTTATTAATATATAAACGAATTTACTTTAACTAAAATTAAGTAGAACAAAATAAAATTTAATAAAAATTCTTCAATATTAATAAAAAATTTAGCTAATTTGACTAAAGGCATGTAGAACTGAGGAAATGTGGGAAAAATTAACTAATTTCTTTTAATCAAATTGAATAGAATTCTTCAATTTGACTAAATATCTTCAAATTGACTAAAGTCATGTAGAATTGAAGAAATTTCGTTGAAATTAACTAAATTATTTTAGTCAAATGGAAGAGTTACATGTAGAATTGAAGAAGATTAATTGAATGAGTAATAACAAAGCGTGTGCACGTGTTCGTAGATCTATATAATTAACTTTTGTTTAAAAAACCAAAATATGTATATTCGAATAAATAAATTCTAGTGAAAAATAAGTGTAAATTTAAGAACTAACAAGTATCCGTCAATAATTAATATTCATGCAAAAAATGTTAATTTATGTGCAAACTCCTGGATGACACAAACTACAGAGAACTAAAGCAACTGTTAAACGTGTTGAAATGTTCTCGATTTTCTCATCCTTTTCTCGGTAATGTTAAATATTTATAATTATTAATATATGTATGTAGGTACCTTTACTTATTTTATAAATCATTTCCGTAGCAAATATACAAAATTTAAAAAATCAACTGTAACTGTATGATAAAAATTTTAATGTCCTTAGAAAACTTAAAAACGGTGTTCTGCGAAACAGGCCATAAGTAAATCAACATAACTGAAGAAACCTATTACGAATAAATTTAAATATATGTAAATATTATTTTATATACTAAATATACTATATATATATAGTATATTTATATTATATATAGTCACAACTACTTAAATCTAAAATCTGTTCTTCTTAAATGTTTCAGATGGTCATTTATTTGGTTTTGTCGGACCAAAATTTTAAAAAGTTATTTTCAAATTGAAAACATAAATATTGTAAATTTTTTGGAGTATTTAAGTATTATTATGTCATTAATTACTTACAAACAAAACCTCTGCCATGTAAGTTTGACAAAAAATTTGTCAAATTAACTAAATGAATTAGTCATATTGTCGATTTTCGTCAATTTAACTGATTTACGAAAAATTCTATTGAATTGAGTTTGTTGGTTGATATTTAACCTTTTTCTTCAATTCTACTCCTCTTTTTACCGTATTTACTACTCTTTTTGGTTGTGTGTAGGGTTTTTAATTTCTCAACTCCCGGGGATCAGGATTTTAATTCCCGGGTATTCGAGAAAAATACAATACTATTTAAAAGGCTTGAAAACTAAAAAAATACATATAATTTACACGCTAATATATATTTGAAGATGACTTTTTTAAAATTTACATAATTATATAAACTTGCATATTGAAATTTCACTTGAACCCCAAGTGATTTTTCATTAATTTCATATACATGTTTTATATGTATATGAAATTAATGGTTTAAAATTTTTAAAGAAGAGAGGTCAAAATAAAAAATCGTCTTACAGAATTGTATCGTGATGCATTCATTCAACATTGCACAGTGGGGGAGAATCGATTTTTTTTGGAAATAAATCTATAACTTTTGATCGGCCGGTTGGATTTTCATGAAATTTGGTATAGGCGTAGCAGAGGAGCATTAAATGTTATGTTTGGAAGGGGGATACAACAATCCCCCCAGGGGCGGAGATAAGGGGACTCAAAGTTAGGTACCTCTGACATAAAAAATTTTTAATCGCTTGAAAAATTATTGTTTCTCGTCCGATTTCAAATATTTTTATACATTGTTGTAGACCCTAATAAGGCCTATAAAAAACATGCGTACATGTCCTATTTATCTCTTGTAGTTTTCGAGTTATTTGCGTTTGAATTTTAAGGCACCATAATTTTGCAACCAATTTTATTAGTTTTTTTCTTAACTAGTTAAAGAACAAAATTATCTATTGAATAAAAAAATTTGAAGTCGATATCTTTACCGAGTTCAAAAATAAACGATTATGAATTTGAAAATTGCAAAAAAGACGACTTTTTGTGTTTTTTTAGCCGAAAAAGTATCTACACTCTTTTTTATCTAAAATAAAATTTTCTTTAGCAACATATAATAATTTTGCACTTTTCTGAAAGGTAACTTCACGGAGATGACTTTAAGATAAAAAACAAGCCCAATAACTCTATTCGTCATGGTACGTACCCTCCCGAATTCGACCCATTTTATATGAAAGTTTTGATTTTAGACCATATTTCCTCAAATCCCAAAGCACGAATCGACAAGCGGAATATATTTTAAGAATTTTCAATATGTTGTTAAAAGTTTTAAATTAAAATCTACGGGACTTCGGAAAAATGTGGATTCTATAGCCAAAAATGTAAAAAATCCCATTTTTGGGAATTTTGATTAGTTTATTTGGGAATTCAGGAAACCCCTACCCCTGATTGAAATTTGGTTAACGAGCTTTTAATAAGATCCACATTTCCTGCAAATTTCATTAAAATATCTTTATAAACAAATATGTTATTACAATTAAAAAAATTGTATTTTCTCCAAAAATCCTAAATTGGGCCTTTTGTTTGGTTTATTTCTAAATAGCGAAAGAAATTTTAAAAATTTTCCAAATTAAGCTTATCCTTTAGCATATCCTTTAGCATATAAAAGATTCAAGTTAATATCATGCCTCATTTCAGAAATATGCGTCTTTAAACTTTTATATTTCCAATTTATTGTATATATGACTATATTTTTACAAACTTGCAACTTTTGCCTTTAGCTTTACTATTATAATAACTTAGAAAGTTATGAATATTTCTGTATACTTTTAATAATACCTATACACAAAATATTTTTATAAAAATAATTAATAAATATTTTTTATTTTTAATAGGGTTGCCACATTTCCCAAATTTAAGTAAATCTTTCTCATTTTCTAAGCATTCATATATTTATATTAATGAATTTAAAATAACAAAACAAACAAAAAATGTCTATTTTAACTTAATCAATATTAATATTTTTGGTATTCATCATTTTCCTTAATAAATATTCTATTTCTAATACGATTTTTTATTACTTATTTACATTAAATTTATGTAGATAATTTTTCTAATATTTTAAACTTTATACTACTTATTTTCTATAAAATAATCTATTGTATCTGTATACATATCTAAAAGATAATAAAGGTCCTTCAAGTCTTCAGTATTTTGAGTTGATAAAGGCTCATAATAAATCCAACGTTTTCTCACAGGTTCTGATGATAACAATAGGCTATAAAAAATATCCTCTTTTGTGACGTTCTGGAGCATTTCCTGGAGCTAAATAATTGAACGTGCTTAAAATCTCTGTTTCTTGCTTCTTGAGCCTCTTCTGTAAGCTCTCCAAGTGGAAGAATATTTCGTTCAAAACTAATAAAATTGGTTGGAAATACTAGGGTATATATGAAAAAAACTGGACCAAGAACATGCAAAATTATGGTGCATAAAAATTCAAACGCAAATAACTCGAAAACTGCAAGAGATAAATAGGACATGTACGCATGTTTTTTATAGGCCTTATTAGGGCCTACAATAATGTATAAAAATATTTGAAATCGGACGAGAAACAATAATTTCGCAAGCGATTAAAAATTTTTTATGTCAGAGGTACCTAACTTTGAGCCCCCTTAGCTCCGCTCCTGGGGGGATTGTTGTGCTCCCCTTCCAAACATAACATTGTACGCTTCTCTCCTACACCTATACCAAATTTCATGAAAATCCAACCGGCCGATCAGAAGTTACAGATTTATTTCCAAAAAATTTCGATTCTTCCCCACTGTGCATTGGCGAGATTTTCTAAGTTTCGTCTTCTACCAGCAGTGGTTTTAAACATAGAGAATTTTCAAATATTTAAGTAGTTTTTTTTTATTTTAGTCAGGGACCGTAACGATTATGAGCAATATAATAAAATCGCAATTTAATTTTTCGATTTTATATTTTTTGGTTAAAAAACAACGATTATTTTTGATTTTTATTTTTTGTTCAAATTATAATGATTTCTTAGTTCGGAAATTATTTTTTCTAATATTTTAATAAACTCCTTAGGGTTAATTATATCTAACTGTCCACAGCAATGTAATCATCTAACTATATGTTTGCTTAATTATGGTCAGTAAATGTTTTTATAGAACTTTTGGTTTTTAAAAATGGTAAAAACGCAAATTTTTGGTAGTTTTTAATTCCCAGGATTCCCGACAAATAGTCACGGGAATCGGGAAGTGAAAAATTTGCACAATTCCCGGAAAATTAATCCCGGGAATTCTCGGGATAAAAAACCTATTTGAGTATAAGATCATATATTAGTACTCTTTTGTTATTCTGACGGTACTTTTCGCATTTTTTTTTTTGTACTGAACCTAGAAAAATTAAATTAAAAATATAAGGGCAGACTTAGAAAGACAAATTTTAATCACACCTTTTTCTACTCAAGCAATTTTTAAGCTGCTTAATATTATCATATATCTTAGAATTTAAATATATCTTAGCAGACAGTGTTCTCCGCAAATCTTTTATATCATAAAGGTCTGAAAATCAATACTGGTCGCTGCAATAATAGAATATTTTGCGACTCAAAAAACGCTTTTGCTGGAGAATCTAATTTTAGCATGATATTCATCAGCAAAGCTTATGCGTTCACTGCCTAGTAAATTTATGTAGTCCTGTGAATTCATTTTGCTGGGTCCACAAAATATTTCCAACTTATCTAAATTCGGCTTACATTATGAACTATTCGTCACTATGATTTCGTTTAAAGCATGCTCTTTGTGCACGTCGAATACCGAGGCAATATTTGTGATGATCACTTGGAAGATTTTAAAATAATATTTTTCCTCTCATACACATGAACTCATGGTATTGTTGAAGTTTTTAACCAAAAATGTTTATTAATCATAAAATTCCGGGTATGAATTTTGTACCACTGTATAAGTTATGTCTTTGCCATCCTTGAGTCATAATTTTGATCTAAAACCTCTATTATTATTTGTTGTACACGTCCAGTTATTAAAAAATTATAAAATCTTCATTATTTTTCTATAACTCTCAATGTTCTTGGTCAAAAAATTATAATTTTTAAGTCCTTAAGTCCCGCTAGTCAGCAGTTGGTTATAGCCTACCACACTTAAAAATATAGCTATTTCTCAGATTTTTTTTGCAAATTCGGGACAGTATTTATGATATGTCTTTTCTGCAGACATTATTTTGTAAACTTTTATATAAATAACGAGTCATACATTAGAGATTCTAGCATTTCTTCAGAAAGTGAAGTGCCTGGAGAAATAGTTTGGCTATACATTTTACTATAAAACAAAAAATTATCCTTTTTAGGATATAAATACCTTAAATAATCCCTAATTAATTTTAAGCTTAACTTTAACTGGTTAAACATTTCAAATTGAGGACTTTATAACAGTCTGTCGAGTAAAAAAATCAATTTGCACATATAATTTTTTTTCTATTCAAATTTAGTCAATGATTTGTCTATTATAACGAATAAAATGTCAAGAATAACCTAATATTTTGCAAATAGGAACAATAGATAAAAATGAAAAAAAATACAGACCAAAAAACTTTATCGATCTTGAAATATACAAGTATATAACCAGAAAAGAAATATAATTATATATAATTATTTGACAGGACAGTTGAAACAATAAAAAAACTTTTATTATTCGCAATAATATAATGATTATAATTTCACAACTACATATATATATATATATATATATATATATATACTTGTAATAAATATCGTATAATATAGTACTTAGTACTTTCGTATCTATACAAAGTAATTTCTTTGTACAAATGCTATAATGATATGCTGTATATGTATAGTAAATAATGCCATTTATTTTTTGTTTGTACAACTTTGAAATTTTTAATTATGTAATAATTGCGAAATGATTGTGTAACTTTTACTAAAAGAATAAAAAAACTTTCAAACCTTTTGACTGAATATAGAATTATATTATACGAATACAGCTACCTTTGTATACAAATATGTACATAATATCGTCGCACAATGGTCCCAAAACGCTTTTATTGGATATAATTTTGTAACTTGCGAACCGTTGGAGATATCAAAATAAAACTTTACATGGGCAGAGCTGAGGTGTTTTCGAGTTGATTTGCAGAAGTACAGGTTCCTAGCAGGTCTGGGCCTGGACCTTCAAAGTTTGTCACCTCAGGTATCTACTTTTTCTAATATTCAAAACTTCATTTATGATTTAAAAGTAAACAAATTTTACACACAGATAGTCCTTGTCAATCTCTACAAAAAGTGTGTGGCATATCTTACATGGATTTATTTTAAGTTTTGTTTTGGAAATATGAATAAATTACATGATTCGGAGAAAAAAAATAGAAAAATAATTTTAAAGAGAAAAAGTATTACGACCTTTTTGGAAAAATTGAAAAAAATTACCACCTTTTTAAGTTTCAGTTTTAAAATATTATAACTAAGTACATATTCATATGATTCTTGCATCAGTATTATTTAAAATTTTGTACAGAATTCAGGGAATATTTTAGAAAAATATAAGTTAAAAAAAAACTAAAAAAACATGTCTAAATTTATTTTCGCTACTTATTAAAACAATTGACTACAAATCCCATGCAATTCTCGCCAGAGAAAAATAAAAATATCTCAAACAAATTTAAGAATGATAGTTGCATCATCTTAACGACGATATTGTACATATGTATATGTAGTTATAAGCCTATATAAATAAGCATGAGAATATATGTACATATCAATCCACTTAAATGTATGCCTGCCTACAAGTACACTATAGATTTTTGTTAAGTTGTCCATACGTACATATTTACATATAAGATTCATATATATGTACGTATGACGAGCGGATGTTACTGGTTGCCATAAATTCCGCTTCAGAGCTTTTAAATTTTTGATGATGATGATTTTTGCAAATCTGTATGAAAATGAGAAAAATACATAAAATGAAATATTTTTATATTTAACAACAAATTATAAATGGCTACATATTGTGGATGTAAAATAAATTATAAAAAAAAAACAAAAATTGCAATAAATGAAAAAATAAACTACATTTTTATTTCTATAATCTTTAGCGATTTTTCTGACATTATGACCTTTTCTTATTTAATTTTCTAGATTAAAAGAGGTAATGTAACATGATAATCTGTTTATTTCGTTTACTTTAAGACAAGATTTTTATACTGTCATAAATATTTATTTAATCCTTGACTTAGAATGACCATGATTATGATATTAGAATAACGCCGTTTTTATAGAGAAAATTTTTCAGCTAGAAATTCCTTTGGGAAAAAATAAAAAAGTTCAAGAAACCTGAAAAATGACTTTTTATATTTTGATTTACATCTGAAGCATATAAACTTTTTAAATATTTAGAAAGTCCTTTATATATTGAAAAATAAAATAAACAATTTACTTTCTCGAAAAATATAAATAAATAAATAAAACATATAAAATTCTTCAAGCTTGCTCTAAATACAATTTAGTAAACATAATATCGATTCTAAAGAGTTGTACAAAAAAATAAGAAAAAAAAAATTTATATGAATATAAATGACCGCATTATTTAAAAATAATAAGAAAAATTCCATTAATTTTAAATTTTCTATCAGTAATGATTGAACATTATTAAATTCATTAAATATCAGTAAAAGATCTGCAAATTGCACATTTGGGCACCTTTACAAATCATAGGTTGTAGTTATTTAGAATAAAAAGTTAAATAGATGTTAAGTACTTAAGAGTACATTAAAAGTGTACTAGTATACTTAATTGCACTTTTATGTTAATGTATAAAAATAATTAAAAAAAGTTTTATTTAGGAAAACCACTATAAATTAAATAAATGACCTTAAAATCAGATAAATAATATAAAATAAAAAATAAGAATTTAAAATATTTAATTGTTAATGTTTAATTTATTTACTTAATTTTAATAATATTGCAATAAAATTTAAAAAATAGTATTTTCTAATTAAAAAGTTGAGCTATGTGATTTGTGTGCTGATTTGCTGTATGTAATTTTTAAAATAACTTACTTTAATAGCATAGTTTTTTGTTAAATTAATAATAAGAGTAATATCTTGAAATCAAAACCAGCAAAGTTTAATATCATCTAATACGCCTTTATTTGCACAGCAGAGGATTTTATTTATTGTTTTTGTTTATGTATTTTAATTTTAATTTAACATTACACTGATTTATTTATGCAATAATAAAATTGTTGATATATTACTTTACTTAGAAAGGATTTATCACATTTATTTTTCTTTTTAATTATTTATGCTTTGTTAAATTTTATGTTAATATATTAAAGAAGTGAAATTTCTCCAGAAAATTGCATACGTTTTGACTCTTTTGACGAACCTTAACAACCAAATTTATCTTGTTTTATTAAAATAAAAATACAAAGACATTCAAGACATTTTTATTTTTTTATTTCCTATTTCCCAGCTCTACGTACAGTATTATTTCTTAAATATATATATATATATATATATATCATTCCCGAATATATTAAATAAAAAATGTTCCAAAATGTATAATTTTAAAGCGCACATTTTGATAAAAAAAATTTCTATATAAAGATATACATATATTAGGGTGGACCCAAAATAAAATGCATCGATGTTTCTAGCTCAAATAAATAATTTACTTCATTTTGAGATACCGTTTCATAAAATTTTATTCCTTACATTATCCCTCCGTGAGCTGGATAAAAATGATAAAGTGGTGCTATTTTCGTGTTTTTCGGATTTTCTTTTATATTTCTGCCAAAGAAACAATATGAAAATTTGGTATCGTAAGAAAGGTCTTTGAGACGCGTATAACAAAAATTTTGGACCAGGTCCAAGTGAGTCCGAAATTTATAATTTTTGACAATAGAATTGGATAATTGATTTTTTCGCACATAAATATTAAAAAAAATAAGACCAAAACATTACAATATAATCCTTTAACAGTTATACCGAAACGGTTTTTTCCGTCTTTTTTTTAATTCGACCTTGTTCGAATTTTATTCGATTTTTTCGAAACATATTTTTCTTTATACGCAAATGTATCTATATGGGGAGAAATTTGAATCAAAATGCGCATATTTTTATAAGCTTTATAATGATATATAACATTTTATACTTCTATCAATAAACAACGAAATAAATTATGTTTAAGTGGAATACCCACAAAATTTTTGCTAATAAGGGCGATTTTTTCTTGTGACTCACAGCAAAAAATTACTCTATGTGTGTAACAAATTGTAAACAAATACCCTTCTCATCATAATTTTTGTTGGTATTTCACTTAAACTTAATTTAATTCGTTGGTTGTTAATATAATTATGAAGTATTATATATCATTAGAAAGCTTATAAAAATACGCGTATTTTGATGCTAAACTCATTTAATTTCTCCTCAAATAGAAAGATTTGTATATGAAGAAAAATATGTTTCAAAAAAGTCGAATAAAATTCAAACAACGTCGAAATTAAAAAAACGGAAGAAACCGTTTCGGTATAACAGTTAGAGGATTACATTGTATAGTTTTGGTCTAATTTATTCAAAAATGTATGTGTAAAAAATTAAAATATTCAAATTTTTTGTGAAAAATTGCAAAATTTATAACTTATTTGGACCCGGTACAAAACTTTTGTTATATCATTAAATGCGCGTATTAAAGGCCTTTCCTACGATACGAAATTTTCATATTGTTCCTTTGGCAGAAATATGAAAAAAATCTGAAAAAAGGCCTTTTTTAATTTTGACCTAGCTCACGAAAGGATAGTGACAGAATGAAAATTTTGAGAAACGGTATCTTAGAATGAAGTACATTTTCATTTGATATCATATTTTCTCTCTATACAAACGTGGTCACCTTAGCATATGTATGTATATGTGCAAACAAAATATACACATGTAATGAAGTATAAAATATTTCCATATAAAACTGTGTATACTTCGTTCTATTTTCGTTTTGTTTTGTTTTTTGTTATTAATATTAGAGTAATTTTTATGCTTCTCAGTTATGATATTTTTGTTTTTACTTAGCGTGGTTTTTTAACCATAATTTTATCCCAAGCATTAGTACTCTAAAATGTAGGTCAAATATTGAATGAGTGTGGTTTTGATGATTTACTGTAAAGTAGCTGATTCATTGATGAAGAAAATGTGTCACAATTGCTTCAACCAGGAGACGACATTTTGTTTCTAATTTATTAATATACGCCAGAGATGATAATAATAGTTGCACTCAATTAGAGATATTTTAGTAGAAAAAGATACTGGAGATTTCTTAAAAAATAAAAAAAAACTAAATTTTCATTTTTCTTTCAATATTTTGGTAAAAATATAAGTCCTGTTAAATTTTAAAATTTGTACCCAAAGTTTGGGTAAAAATTTTCAAATTTTGAATAAAAATCATTTTTAAAATTCATGCTTCTAAATAAAATGTGAGCAAATAAAAGTAGGCATTTTTCCAAAAATATTGAATTAAAAAACAAATTGTAAATTTCAGGTTATGATACATTTGTACATCTCTCTCATTTGCGACAAGATATAAATTAGCGATATGTTTTTTATAAAAAAAAACATACATTTTACTGTATGAATATGTATCAAGCTTTTAATCTTCTGAAACAGATAAAATTTTCTTTTAAGGTTAAACAACACATTATAAATTCAATGTTATTAAATGATTTTACCCTATGCGGGTTTTTAATTTCTTTTACTTTACAATACAATTTTCAGTATTTCTCTTTAATTTATTAAATTATACGTTTCAGAATAATTGTTTAGAATTTGATATTCAATACTAGTAATGTATCCTTACTAGCCATCTGTGCGGATTAAAATGTTTAACTGTTTTTTTTTACAGTTTTCTTTCGTCTATTCTTTACCAATGCTGAAATATGCCAACTAAAGCTAAATGTTAATAAGGCGTCAGACAGAAAACATTTTTGTTTCTATTATTTGTATATATATATATACGTGTGCTTATACGTTTATGTACTTTCAAGGAGCTTTTTTATTTCAAAAGTCAGTGAAATAGAAACAAAAGTATACTATTTGATAATATGAGTATATATTTAACCAAAATTATACATAAGAATATTATTGAGGTATTTATGTAGAAAATCGAACATAGATTCTCTCTAAATCTACTTTTTTACAATAATCTTAACTTATGGATCTACGAATCTGAGAAATGAAAGAATTATAAATATTAGCATGTTTCTGCATCTCGTTAACTCATGTATGTCAAAGTTATCTTTTTTATTATTTCTGGTATCCTACTATAAAATTTATGGGGTTCAACTTTAAGGTACCTAATTATCCTGTATTAGTTGAAGTGATTTGGAAGAAGAATACAGTAGTTTATATCCAGAACCCAAGAGATCATTATAAAAACAACAACAGACATCAGATAATTTATTTGCATGAGTTGTTGTGTTAATGTTGTTAATACTTGTTGAAGACTACATAAAGTTTCCTGAGTATTAATTTTTTTTTTTATTTTATGTGACTATATAAAATACTGTCCTTGTCAATGTTCGTTGTTTTTGTTGAAACAAGGTATGGGTACAAGTCTTGTCTCTACGTATATGTCCACACTCGTACTCTCATACTAAAAAAGACAATTATTTACATACATGAATTTATATATATATATATATATATATATATATATACATATACATACATATATTCATACATAAAGTACTGTGCAGAACATGAGCAACAAAATAGAGGTTACCCTAAAAGCTGATTTATTTTTCAATGTATTAAATTTTTATAATTTTATATACTTGTTAACATATTTAAGTGTTAACACAAATTTTACTTTAAAAGGTGTATATCTGTTTCGTTTTAAATAAATAAAATAAAAAAAACTGTATGATCTATATTTAAAAGATTGCACAATAAAAGCAACAAAATTTGCAACTATTAAAAACGTGTAAATTTTTAAAATTACTTGGGATTTTTCTTAAGTTAATGGCAGTTTTAGAGTAAAAACATCTGAATGCTGTATTATTTCAATTTCTTTTTGTTAATTTTTCTTTTACTCAACAATTATTTTTAATAAAAATCATGGTTTTTGATAACATATCTCGATGCACTAAGTTTTAAGATTTTTTGGAATAAAAAAGCGGAATGTAATGCAGTTTCCTACTAAAAATTGTAGAAAATTTTCTATTTAAGGTATACAAATTTAGTTCGGAAGCACAATTTAAAAAATTATGCATTTTAAATGTATGTTAAAGGACTTCTGCCAAAAACTTCATTTAGTTATTATTAAAAATAATATGGCGACGAGCTACAATAATGGATTTACCTTCATAAATAGGTTATATAATATAACAGACCAAGAAATATAGTATTGCTCACCGAAAAACATATTTAACATAGATATAGTTTTTTATTCCTGTGGTTATAAAATTTTCTCATTTTTATATAAATAGGTAGATTTTTACCTAAATTAAAAAAAAATAATAATAAAAAGGTTACCATACCAAAGAAGAAAAGTACTTTATTTAATTTTAATAAATATTCCATCAAATCTACTCTGACCGGATACGCACATTGTGGCCAAACGCAAAATTGTTGGTAATAAATCTATATCTTCTAAACTACTGGTCGGATCGAATTGATATGATGAGTTGTAGAGGAGTTGCAGAATAGGACCCAAGCTTTCACAAATTTTTATATTGTGTACTCATCTAAAATATCTCTTAAAATTATACTTAAGCTTGAATTTTGAATTTTCGATTTTTGTCTCGACTTTATTTAATTTTTCGAAGTATAGGAATGAAAGATTTTTATACACCACATAAGAAATAATAGTGAAAAATTTACATTTTTTATAAAATTGCACTCCTGCATTGGTTTTTGGCGGGGCTGGAAGCAATTTAGTGTCAAAGCAATCTAAATCTATTTAAGGATTAAATATCGTCAAATAATTAATAAAAAATCTCGCGTGATATTTTTTATTAATCGATAAAAATTTAACTTTTTTAAATTCACCATTTTTGACAAATGTTGTATGGAGGGTGCAAACCTAAATCTATTTAAACTTTCTCTATTAATTATTTATGAAGCCTTGTCTTTCGAAATATGTAAAGGAAAACATTTTTTATTAACAAAACTTTGAGAAAAAAGTGAAAAAATAGTACTGTATTGCCATTTTTCATACTAATTTCAGATTACAGACTTTCATTGCATATTATTTTGAAATATATCGTAAATCGCAAAATATTACTAAAAAAAATATCGCATATACCTTAGGACTTATTCCAGAAAATTCAAGCGTAAATATCTTTTTAACTGTAAGAGATAACTTATATGAGCAAACTTATGTTTTAGTTATCTTGCTAAGCACTTTACAGAAATATAAAAATCTTTGAAATCGGACTTTTTATAGAAGTAGCTTATTTCACGTTATCACTGGGTGACTGCAACATGATTTTTCTCTCCCATACAACTTTTTCATACACTTGAATTCGATCTGACCATTAGTTTAGGAGATACAGATATATTACCAAAAATTTTGCGTTTGGCTCCACTGTGTAACGTCCGTCACCGCAGTTGAACGTCAGTATATCTTAAACCGTAGAATTCTAAAAATTATTTTGGGGAAGGGAAGACATAATTATGACTGTACTTAAATTCTAGCTAATTCCTTAAAAATTTAAAAAAAATGTTGATCCTTTTAGGATAATAAGTTTTTAAGAAGCAAAAAACTTCCACCATACATAGAAAAATGTCTTGTTTAATTTGATGTTTTAGCAAGGATAAAATGCGAAATATATTTTTCAACTTTGGTGGATTATATTAAGTATAATTGTTTCAAAAGTATGCTGTTGGAGGAGTAATTTAAATATCAAACAAACAAATAATTGTTTCAAAGTTTTTAAACACGACGCAAAACTCTATAAAATATTTTTTATGACGCTTCAAAATTAGTGTAGTCCAAAGTGTTGTGTAATTAAAAAATGTAAATGGAAACTATTCTAGAGAAAACAATTAACAATTTAATCGCATCAATAATGTTCAATTTTATACAAAAAATATAAAATTTAAAACAAAGCTAAACAAAATGTTAATCCTTAAATGTGTGTATAATTTCGTAAAATTATTTTTTTTTGTAAAGTAAATATTATAAAAAATAAAACAATTTTTAGGTTTACTTAAATTTCGTTGCTTTTGTTCTGCACAGTACTGTACATATATACTATGTATACATAGAATAACGACAGACACCAGTCAACTTATAAAAAACATTCAATTTAAGCGTAAACGCTTTATTCACATTTAGGAAAGGAAAACATTTTGGAAAAATCCCTTGGGCAAAAATTTTACAAATGGAAATATTTTTTAAATATTAATAGTTCATCAAGTTTTAGAAAATTATAACTACACATTTAAAGTAATTTATTTTAATTTTATAACTGATTGTTTAATTGGAAAATCTGATAATATTAATTAATAAATTATTATAAACTTCAGGTGCAAGTATATGTACGTATATATGAATCGACCATGGCTTCTATTTTTTTACCAATTAATATTCAATAATTCTCGATGTTGTTCACTAGGTGTATAGCTTTAATTATTTCGATGCTATATAATTATTCCGATTGGAATGTAACATAGTGTAGTTTGTGGGTATGGATGAGTAGATTATTATACCAATTTCAGAATTTTGAATATAGCCCCAAAATTGGGAGTTTTTTCCAATAACTGGTTTTTCCGACTTCGCGGATTTAAAAATTTTTATCCCGAATAACTCTTATCCAGATTAAATATTTTAATGGAATTAGAAATAAAAGATTTTACCATTTTCAAAAGTGTATACCCATTTTTATTCATAGCAAAAGTGTGTAAAATAATAAAGACACAAACTCTATTTTTTATTTTTAATTCTTATTTCTTGATTTTTTTCATCCATTTTTGACCTGCACTTAATTAGAAAATATATCTTTTTTTTCTTATTTTTTCTATACTTTTATAGGAGTAAAATGAGTTATCATTTGATAAAATCGGATTAGAATTATGATTTTTTTCGAAGTTGTAAACTCATAAAAATCTGTTATTTTACGTGGATTTTGTTGTTGCCATATTTATGATGCAAATTGTATGAGTTCGGATTTTTGGAAAAAAATCTCGATTTTTAGTGTATATCGAAAATTCTAAAAATGGTACAATAATCTACATTATCAACAAACCCTATGTTACATTCTATGATTGAATACACAAAAATTGTAAGAATTTTTAATATGCATAATGACAAACAATATAATTTTTACACTCGTGATTTCAAGTTAACAATGGATATACTAATTTTATGATATGCAATCATTTAATTCCTTAAATGCTTAAAATATAAATTTGTTAATATAAAGACCCTGCAAAAAAAAAAAAAAAAAAAAAAAAAAAAAATTCAAAAGATTTTTACTACGTAATTTTATCTTTTCAGTTTCAGTTTAGTTATTCATGCAAAACAAAGAAAGTTTATATCCAATATAAAAAAAAAAAAAAAAAAAAAAAAATTCAAAAGATTTTTACTACGTAATTTTATCTTATTTTTTTTTTTTTTTTTTCTTTATATTGGATATAAACTTTCTTTGTTTTGCATGAATAACTAAACTGAAATAAAATATCCTAGTGTTTTAACCATTTTTACGCCTCATAACATTTACATTTATGAAACAACCCCATTAAGACAAAGGTACAATTTTCATCTACAAACTAACGATTTTGTTTAATGAATCAAACGGTTTATAGACCAGAAATTTTCTCACCAAAATATATTATTTACTATGTTGCAAAACAAAATTACCCACTTTGATGCGCATAACCGAATAACAGTAGCGAGCAAAAAAAAAAAAAAAATCGTTATGGTACAATTTTGGAAACTATAGTATTGTTAAATACCATGATTTTCTATTCTTACATATAGACTAAAATATATGAAATCCACAGATAATATAAATATTATCAAATAATTACACTTCGTATAAAATTTTTCTATTCTAAACTATTTTGGAAAATTTTCCATAAAGATTAATATTTTTGGAATTTTTATTTTTTTATTAATTTGAAATCTTACAAAAATTCTTTACGAAAAAGAGATCAAATATTCATGAAATATTCAGGCTTAACTTGATAATTTATAATTGTATAAGAGCTTTCAACCAAAAAATGAAACTAGTTTCGATCTTGTGATGGAATTAATAACTAAATATATTTCTTTTTCGCAATGATACGACATTATTTAATGTCCGATAACGCAATAATGTTCAAATATCTCTTGATTTTGGGTTTGGAACAAATTTTAACATAGGGAAAGATAATTAAGAATTGTACCTATGTTGAATAAGTAAAATTTCATCTTTCATCATTATTGGACTGTTGCACTTTTTTACTATTGGAAATTAATACTTAAGGATAGTCTAAATTCCAGAATAGTCTAAATTCGAAACATATGCGTTTTTAATTCAAGTTGCCTTAATAGTAAACAGTACTCGTTACAATAATTTAGATTTTAATAAACAATACTTATGTTAGAAGTGTTTTCCATTCCATACTAACATAATTAAGTGAACATTTGGTGGCAATAGTAGCTTTAAATGGCCACATGTGTTCATTCGAGGAACATCAAATATCTACTGCTACATGACTTGAATCAATTTTCAGGCATGATCGTTTCAATATTGTGTTTCTAAGATAATTTTTAAAAATCCTCATATTATAACTACACATCAATATTATTTCAGTACCATCATCATGATGTTATTCTAAAATATTCCTAAATTCTTAAAAAGAATGGAGAATTTAATATTATTAATATTCTTTGTAGTTAAAATAACCTTAAATTTTTGTGTATTGGTAGTAATTGATGATAATGCAAATAAATTATAGTTTTCAGTATTTTTCAATAATTATTCTTAGCATTTTTTTTGCTCTCAATAATTTACAACTTTTTTTAAGAAAATTTTTAATAACTATTCCTATATGTAACAATTTGGAACAAAATGGCATACAATATTTAGCTAAGACCCCAAAGAATAAAATTTAATACATTCTAGCCCTAATTAATACGATCAAAAATCATATAGCATTGCATTTTTTACGCTCGCAACTGTAAATATAAATATGTCTTTTTAATATGTGTTACACAAGACATTCTTATACTTATGTACAAATAATATTTCTGAAAACTGTTTTGTTTGAGAATATTTATATTTAACCTTTAATTAAAACAATTTTATAGAAAATTAAGTGCATGCAAAAAAAAAAAAAAAACAAAGCATTATTAAGCAAAATTCCTTAGTTGTATGCAAAAACGGTTATTAGCATAAATATAACAATCGTATTTTAAATATTTTAAAGTGAAATGAAATTACGTTAAACCTACTTTAATGATTGAATTGAAATGCATGGGAAGTCGTAGAGGAGGATCTGAGCATTCAGAAAAATCATTTTACCCTATAATAATGAAAATATATGTATATATAAAAATATTCCGTAATTTGAAATACATTCCGAAATAATATGCTGAAAAAAATTTTTAAATATAACAATTCATCTGGCTGTGAAAATAACAACATGAATCTTTTAAAAAGTTAACTTTTTCCATAAAATCTGCACTCCTGCATTCGTTTTTGGTCGGGCAAGAAGCAGTTTGGTGCCAAATTAAAAAAAAACTCGCGTGACATTTTTTTAAACGATAAACACAAATTTTTTTTCTAAAATTCACCATTTTCCACCAATGCTGAATATAGGGTGAAGATCTAAATCAATTTAAAATTTCTTTATTAACCATTTATGAAACCTTGTCTTTCGAAATATGTAAAGTAAAAAAAATTACTAACAAAACTTTGAGAAAAAAGTGAAAGCGTTCTGTATTTTTGTAAAAAATAGTATTTTTTCATATTAATTTCAAAATACAGACTTTGAACATTTTTCACGTTTAGACGAATTGAGATAATCAACAAATTTGTTCAGCATATTATTTCGGAATATATTAGAAATCAAAAAATAATTTAAACAAATTTTTCACTCATACACCTCAGCACTTATTCCCGAAAAACGAAATAAAATCGAGGCAAAAATCAAAAATTTAAAATTCAAAATTAAATATCTTTTTAACTGTAACAGATAACTTAGGTTGGTTGGTTGGTTTACATGGTAGCCCGTAGCCTTACGGGCAATCAATTAGACTCGTTAGAATCCGTCGGGAATAGGACTTTCAGTCCCGTGTCTTCCAATTTGCACAGGATGGTATTAATGACAATAAGTCACAACAGCGGAGAAATCACACCTCCTTGTGGAGTTCCTTGTTTGGTCTTAACATTGTTGTCTAAATTCGCAATGACGATTCTTGTCTCTAGCATTGACACCAGCCAGTTGGTGATATAATCCTCAACTCCTAGTTCGTGCAGAGCTCTCTGTATCGCCATAGTCGTTACATTGTTAAAAGCGCCTTCTATGTCCAGAAAGGCAGCTATAGCGTATTGTTTAAATTCAATGGATCGTTCAATGACCCTTACGACCTCATGAATAGCCGTCTCCGTGGAGCGAACTTTAATGTAGGCATGTTGACTTCCTGAGAGTCGAGTTGTACTCTCTAGACGCTGACTTATATGTAAATCAATGAGTCTCTCCAGGGTTTTCAGCTGAAAAGATAAGAGACTAATCGGACGGAAGTCCTTTGCATTCTCATGACTTCTTAAACTTAGGTAAGCTAGCATTTTTTTCTTTGTCTCGCGAAGCACTTTTCAGAAATTGAAATCGAACTTTATTTGAAACTCTTACATACACGAGGTGGTCAACTCTGACACCCTGTAGCGTATCTCGTATTATTGCAGGGTGACTGCAAAAAGATTTTTCTGAAAGCTTAGATCCTGTTCTATAACTTTTCCATACCTTTCAATTCGATCCGAACAGTAATTTAGGAGATACAGATTTATTACGAAACATTTTGCGATTGGCCCCACTGTGGGACATTCCGATTAATTTCAATTTGTTGTTTATGTTTCGTAAAGAATATTTATCTATTCCAGTTTTCTATTTCTTTCTTGTTCTTTGGATCATAATATTTATTCATTTCATATGCGTCTTTTTAATCCTCGACATATATTTAGAGAAAAGAGAAAAAAACTATAGAAGTACACATATAAATATAATAAATGTTTTAGTGATATACATTCAATTAAACACATAAAATAAGCTCGTTATATGAGTAACTTCTTTAATATCTCTTATTTTCGTATTCTTTACTAAGTAATAATAACATTAGAATCAATATTTGAATAAGGCATAATTTTATGCTTAAACAATAAAAAACTTTTTTATAAATTTGAATAACCGAATGAATTAATATTCGGTACAGCTTTAACTATGAAGGGAGAAATAAAACAGTGTTACCGTTATCAATATAGAAAAACCTTTCATGTGCTTAAATAGTTTTAAAAACATGATAAAAGCATGTTTAATATATGAACTAAATATTAAAGTTAATTAATGGTGACTGAAATGACTAGGATATTTTTAATGAAATATTTTTTTTTTTTTTACTTTAAAAACAACATTCGAATAGTTTAAAATATGCATGACTTTGGAAAATATTTTCTTTGTGTAATATAAACACGAAATATTTATACGATCCAAACAAGATAACAGCTGATTTTGGACAAACAAAACTATTTGCACTTAACTAAAAATGCCGCTAGTGTGAACAAAAGTTATAAAATATTTGCAACTATTTTGAGCGAATTGTGTTTGATATTTTCATCTGATGCAGTGGACGGTTTGAGTTGAAAATATTGTTGTTTTTATGTACACAAACTTTAAATAGACAAAAAGGAAGTAATCAATTTATATTTTATCTATTATAATATTGTTTTTTTATATAAAACTTTCAATATATTAATATTTTTTATTATTTATCCATAATGATACTTGTTATTTTTTATACAGCTGATAGGGGGGAGCAAAGAAAACAGTGTTGTTTTATGAAGACAGGGCCATTTCAAAAATGATAAGAAAAGGAAACAGGTTTGTTCTTTTGTATAATATGCCGTTAATACCGAAGCAAAAACTTGTTGGTATTTGGAAAACTAAATTTACAAAATTAAATCGTTTACATACCTTGTTTTCTCTCAGTGTCGTTTTTACTGACATTTTTATGTTTTATTTAAATCAAATTTAGTTTATTCTTGTTGTTTAAAATGTTTTAAACAATAATTAAAAAACAATTTTTACACAAAATTTAAAATACAAACAAAAGAATTCAAAAAATTTGACAATTTTATTTTATTCATCATATTCAAAAGCTTACTTTTATGAAATCAACTGAAAAGGCAGTATCATAAATATTTATTTTAGTAGTTTTTATTTGATTTTCAATAAAAACCAGATGAAAATGGTTGTTGATTTGTGTGGAAAAACTAAAGATATTTATGTAGTTTTTCAATCAATAACCGATTGAAGCCAATTGGTGTAAATGGCATATAAACGTAAATTACTTACAAAACAAAATTTGCATATACATTTTTTAAAGCAATTTTTATTAATGTGCGTGTTAAAGTTTGCAACAATCGATTAATAATAGTTCGTATTTCCTTTATTATCTAAATATTTTGCTTTGTAAATTTTATAAATATTTGTATTTAACATAAATAGCATTTTCGCTTTACATTAAATAAAAACGCTACAAATAAATAATAATGTAAAATAAATTTATGATAGTTGTATATTTAATCAAATACTTTTGAGTAAATAATTTCCATATAATCTGAACATACTTAAAATATTTTTCCCTTCTCTTATTTTAAAAAATCAATTCTGTATGTAGTCGCGAAAAATGCTGGAAAACACGATGAAATATTACGTGTCAAATATTTGCGTAATCTGAACTTAGCTTTAGTAAGAATAATTTTATTTTTTTTAGAATTGAATGTCATATTGTCATTTATACATTGAAATTATTCTTAAAATATGTATGTATAACAACGGGTATTGCAAAACGTAAAATGATAGCATAAATTATTTGATTCATATCACAACTGTAACAAAACTATTTTGAATACAATTAAACTTAGAAGAATATTCAGTTACTGGTTCACTGTTTAATCTTTTATTGTATTTGCTTGTATTAAAGTAGAACGTTCAACACACTCCTAGCACATATATATAAATATATATATATATATATATATATATATATATTAGACTGCACTAAAATTTACCGGCTTTTGAATTTTGACCGTAACACCCCCTAGAATCGTTTGTTGGATTGCAAAAATACATTGCGTGAAATATTAGTGAAATTGGATATCGTTAACCCGTTCCGCATTGGACTTGAAGTTTGTATGGTACGTTTATATGGGGAAAATATGTCTTTTTTTACAGTTTTTAGAAAAATTTTGCTATTAAATACTCTGCTTTGTAACAAAATGTTAAAAAACCGTAATCTACACATAATTATCTATCAAATAAGATATAAAAAGATAAAATCGGTTAAAAATTGTTTAAGTTATTATGAGTTTCCCACACCATTAATGTGTTTTAGACCACTTGTGTAAGGAGGTACAAACAAATTTTTAATTTTTTAAGAAATGTTTAAATGAAATGCTATTTTTAATTAAATTTAAATCATAATTACTGAAAAATATGTTTTTGTTTCTCTTTCCATGTTTGGTTAAAAAATTTTAGTGCAGTCTAATGTATAAACATTGCCACAGGTGGAGTGGAAATGACAGTGTATGGCATTCGCATCATAAAAATGAAATTGCATTTGAGATCTTTTTTTTGTATTTTTATATAAATGCATGAAAATAGTAAAAACTCTTACTATTTAAGTATATATAAATATATTTATATACATATTTACGTTATATAAAAACATTCATATGAATATTTGTATGCATTATAAATTTTAATAGATGTGGCAAATTACATTATTTTTTTCTTATAGATAACTATATGTATGTACAACATAGGGAATGTGAATTTGATTCTTTTTGCAAAAACGAGAAAAGTACCGTATGTTCTCTATATGATAGCGTGTACATCAAAAGCAACAAAATTTCAAAATGTAAAAAATTACACAAATTTTCTAAATTTAATTCGAATTTTTTAAAGATAATATAAGTTTTATTGTAAAAGTATCTGAATACAGAATTATTTGTAGCCTCTAAGATTTAATAGATGTATAATCTGTTCAAAATTTATTGAAAGCATTTAAAGAAGTTACAGGCTAAGCAATGTAGTACTGCTTTCTGAAAAGCTTATTCAATAAAGGTACAGTTTTTTACATCTGTTTTTATAACAGAAACATTTTATAATATATATATATATATATATATATATATATACGTATATAGGTACTTTTTTGAAAACCGGCCCTTTTAGGGGAAAAACGCGTAAAAACTACAATTAATATATATATATATATATATATATATATATATATAGGTATCTCCAAAATGTGGTTTTTACCCGTTTTTTCCCTAAAAGGGCCGGTTTTCAAAAAAGTACCTCTACATATATATATATATATATATATATACATATATATTTACTTTTTTGAAAACCGGCCCTTTTAGGGAAAAAACGCGTAAAAACTACATTTTGGTACTTTTTTGACACCTAATGTTCTAATAAACATACAAATAAAATTTATATCGTATTCGTAACTTATCGAAAAATGACAAGCACAATTTTGGTACTTTTTTCAAATTCGAACGTTTAAGGGGTAAAAATTGTACCTATTTTTGATACTTTTTCATAAATTTTTTTAATTTATTGACATATACATATGCGTCATTTAATATGGGATCGCACTACAATTTAGAAATTTATTGGAATAAAATTTTTGTTACATCCATGGGGGAAAAATGTACCAAAACGGGATAAAAGCGGGAAATTACGTTTCATTCAAAATCAGTAATGAATTTTATATTATATTAAACCTAGAAACATAAACTTAAGTATATGTAATTCTAAGTGAGTGAGAATTCACGTAAAGGGAATTTGTGGTACTTTTTCGTTCTTCTAGTGGTACTTTTAGAAGTTTTTGTAATAATTAAGCCAAAAGCATGAAATTAAAGATGCATAATCCTATGTGGATTAGAATTTACAAAGGGGCTTCGTGGTACTTTTTTGTTCTTCTAATAGTATTTTTTAAATTTTATATAATATTAATATATCTAGAAATTAAAGATATATGATTCTAAATAAATAAGAATTCGATTTCTAACGGTACTTTTTGAATTTTCCGTAATGTTAAACTTAGAAACATGAAATTAAAGATACATGGTCCCATTTGGGTAAAAATCCATGAAGGAGGACTTTGTGATACTTTTTCGTTTTCTAATGGTACTTTCTGAGTCTTTTATAGTATTAAAACCTAGAAAAATGAAATTAAAGATATATAGTTCTAAATGAATCAGAATAGATATGAAATGACTTCGTGGTTCTTTTTGGTTCTACTAATGGTAGTTTCTGAATTTTTTGCCATGTTGAATGAAGAAACATGAAATTAAATATATATTATCCTTTGTGAATAAGAATTCACAAGGGTACGTTGTGGCAATCCTTTGTTTTCTAATGGATTTTTTGTAATAATTAACCTAGAAACATGAAATTAAAGATCGATGGTGGTACTTTTTTGATCTTCTAATGGTTCCAGTGAATGAGAATTCATTAGACAGAACTTTGTGGTACTTTTTCGTTTTCCTAATGTTTTTTTTTTTTTTTTTTAATTTTTATAGTATTAAAACCTAGAAACATGAAAATAAAGATATATGGCCCTATGTGGGTAAGAATTCACATGCCTCCCCTTGTGGTACTTTTTCGTTCTTATAATGGTACTTTTTGAATTTTCTATAGTATTGAACCTAGAAACATGAAATTAAAGATATGTAGTCCTTGGTGAGTGACAATCCACATGAAGGGATTTTGTAGAACTTTTTCGTTCTTCTAATGGTACTTTTTAAATTTTCTATAATATTGAAGGAACAAACATTAAATTACATATACATGAATCTGTGTGGGTAAGAATTTACAAGGGGGACTTTGTGATACTTCTTCATTCCTTCTAATAGTACTTCTTGAATTTTCTGTGATATTGATCCCAGCAACATGAAATTGAAGATATATGGTTCTAAGTAAATAAAAATCCTTAAGATGGGATTTTGTGGTACTCTTTCGTTCTAGTATCTAATATTTTTTGTAATAATTAACCTAGAAATAAGAAACTAAGGATATATGGTTCTATGTGGGTGAGAATACACAAGCCTATTAATCACAATTTTCTCTACTAAAAAATATTAATAGAAATAATTTGGTAGTTTTTGAATCTTCGAACGTTTAGAATGTAAAAAACTGGTACTTTGTTGGTACCCTAGAAATTTTATAAACCAAAAGACATAAAAACAAATTTTAAATTATTTATTTTCTTTATCACAAATATATAAATCAAGTCGTTGGCATTTTTTCAAAATCCTACAATTTATTTTACCCTCCCCTCATAATTTTTAGAAATTTCCAGTCTTGGGGGTAAAAGCGTCTAGAAAAGGTACTTTATATATCTTCCAGACTGTGAAATGTAAGAACTAAATTTAAATCGATTTTTTTTCCAATTCAAAAAATAGTTTAAAATCTTATGAAATCCAATTTTTAATTGGGTGATATATTCACTTCGGTAGGCTGTGTTTTTTAATGATGAACTCATGTAGAATATTCATTTCCTGAATATATCAATATTATAACTTCTGCCATTGGAGTTAGATGTCATAGTTTAATTTTTCGGATTTTTCACTTTTGGCATTACATTATGTTTTTTCTAAATAAAAAAAAGCTACCAAGTTTATATCTGATCTATATAGGAGTCCCGAAAATCCGTCAACGTAGTAGTAACGTAGTAGTAGATTTTTTCCTGACGTCAATAAAATAAACTTTGTCAACTATTTGTAACCAAAACGCGCTAAAAGCGCTTAATTGATCCAAAATTAAAGGAATTGGTTCAATTTAGCGCTCTTTTCAGCGCTTTAAATTAAAACAAGATTTTTATTAATAGAAACAACTTAAACATTATAAGGTCCATATTTGTTATTATTTTTTTAATATTTTAACTTTAGCAGAAATAGTGAATTATTTCGAATAAAATTTAAAATTGGTATTTTTATTACAGAAGTAAGCGGTAAAATCTTATATACGTTTAAAATTCCTAATTCATAACAGCTTTTTTCCACTCATAAAACTGTTATCATCGGAGAATTTTTTTTTAATTTTATTCTAAAAAAGGCAATTCCTATAATAAATAGGAACGAGTTTTGAAAATTGCTAATAAATCCTTTATTCAATCGGATTGGGAAAACGGATAGATACTTTAAATCGCTCTTCGAAATGAAATGAAAAAATTGTTCTAGTTTTTGGTGAACTCGAAAATTAATAAAAATAAAAATGTTCTAAGATAGAAAATGTTTTTCCTCTGGTGATAAAAATCTTTATTTTTGCTGTGTGAAATAAAAACTTTATAAAATATTGACAAATTAAAATTTTATTATTAAAAAATTAAAATGTGAAAAAAAAACAAGAGATATGAATGAACAAATTTTGAAAGTTTTGACTACATTTTAATTTCATTCTTAATGAACATTTAATAATGAATATGAAGTATTTCAAAGAATGTAATATGATGAAATCGAAAGATATATAAAATTTTATGTTAATATTCTATGTAAATATTTGACATTGATTTTTTTTTATCAATTTTAAAACGTCAAAAATGTATATAATTCTGTCAAAAATTCTGCTAGAATTATGAGCTAGTAAAATTATACTCAGCTTATAGCTGTCTATAATTTACCAAAAATAATAATTTTCTGCCGTTCCACACAGGCCCTAAGATACTATTTTTTATTAATTAATAGTATATTGTCAAGATGTACATCTTATGTGGTTTTCTTTAGAAATCTAAAAAATTTCATCATACAAAGAGAGAAATATCTTGTTTAATTCTATATTTTGGCATGGGAAAAGTGCGAAATATATTTTAAAACTTTTGAAGGATTAGATCAAATATAATTGCCGAAAATTTTTCAATAATGTAGTCTAATTCTCAGGCGCAAAACCCCATGAAAGACTTTTTAATGCGGCTTCAAAATTAACGCAGTCCAAAGTGTTGTGGTCAACAAATTTAAATGGAAATTGTTCTAGAGAAATCAATTAACAATTTAATCGCGTCAAAACTGTTTAATTTTACAGAAAATAAAAAAAAAATATAGAACAAAATTAAACAAAATAACAATAATATGTTGCTATTGTTGTGCACACCCTTATATAAAGATTGTACTGTTTATTTCCGTTTTTGTTAATAGACAAAGTTAAAGTTCTTTAAAAGTTTGTGTTTTTGTTAATTCTTAAAAGTGTATATATTTTTGTATGTATGTATGTATGTATGTATATATGTATGTATGTATCCAATAAAGATCGATTCACATCTAAGAAAGTTTTTGGAAAATTTCCTTTAATAAATATCATATTTTTCAAATTGTTTGAAGCTACAAAATATGTGTTATGAAATAAACAAAAAAAAAAAAAAAATTTTTTTTAAATTTCCTATAGAATTATAATGTTAGGTTTTTATAAAATTTTCAAGTGTAAGTCGAAACAATAACAAATCACACATTGCCGATTTACTACTTAAAAAATAAACTGGTAGCTTTAAGCATATAAACAATAATACGAGTAACTGGAAAAGGAGAATACAAAATAATGTAAAAAAACTTTATCGTAAGCCATTCGTCTTACTTAATAACATATAGGAAAAATAAGTTATAGATTCCATTTCCTAAAAAGTTCTAAGTTAAATAGATGATGTTTACAGAGAATACCACGGTGGGACGCTGGAGATTGCTGATGAAGGTCGTGGCGGACCAGAAAATGCATTTCATTCTTCCGAGTGTTCAATAAAACTTTTACACTGTATTCTTTTACAATTATTCAATGAACTTAAAACGAACATGCAAAAATTGTATAAATAATTTATATTTATTTAACAACATTTTTTTCTTAAAACTTTGAACAATCACATCTTTCAGTTTTTAAATTGTATTTGTGAATTTTAAAAGATTTTTTTCTTTAATTTTGTTTTTATTTAAATTTTCTTTTTCTTCAGCTTTCGTATACAGAGTTACCGCCCAAACGTATAAATCAGAGTTATATAAGGTAATAAACCAGTTAAATAAGTGTTTTTTTCATTAACTGGTTAAATTATTTGTATGTAAAATCAAGTTGAAAACCAGAAAAAATAACTAGTTAAACGAAAAAAAAAAAACAGGTCTATTCGTAGATGTAATCGGGGTATAAGACAATATTCAAATGTTTTTCACATTAAGAAAAGCTTCCAATTTTTTTTTTCATATAAAATTATACATACATTATATTAAAGAAAATATTTGTACGCAATTGTGACTCAATAAAATGAACAAAAAAAGCTATTATGGTCCACGAAATATGATGAACAATATGCTTAAAATGATGAATGCAAAATTTTCTTTCGAGATAATGTAAAAAATATATCAATCTATCATATGTACATATGCATATGCACAAAGTTTCAGTTTAGAATAAAATATTTTTCATGTTTAATTCAAGTATATTTTAAAATTTAAAAAAAAAAAACATTTTGAGAAGCATTTGTTTGTTAAAGAAACATCCAGCCCAGTTTTAAATTATGAAAGCATTTGATACGAGTGTTATATTAGAAACTTTTGGCTGGAAATAGCTTCAAATTTTAAAGTAAAGTAAATTCAAAATTTAAAATTTAAATAAAATTATAAAATCTTCAACTAATTTGAAAACAAAGTTTTTTTCTTTAGCTTGAAGACAATTATTCTTTATTTTATTTCCTATTTCTTTCAGCTTGTACTTGAAATTTTAAATAGTTTTCAAATGAATAAATAATCAATTTTAAAGGTTTTTGCTTATTGGGTATGTATGTTTTTATGTATGTATATATGTATGTAAACCTCAAAATACTATTATCGGCTTTATCAAGGTTTTCCATAGCAATATTCCTGAGGGTCCGCGAGAGATACCGAAAATGTGTATGGAATTATTGTACATAATTAATAATAAATATTTTTTTTATTTTTCTGCATTTATAATTATTCCAAAGTTTGATTCTACCTGGTCTTTCATTTGGATGAGGAATGTTGAAGCATCGTACAATATATCAATTCTAACAGCAAAAGCAAAGAAACCACACATAATTAGTGAACTTTTAATTAAGCTTTGTTTTGCTGTCGTTGAGAATATAAAAGAAAAAAGCATGAAAATCCATGTCATACCTCTTAAAAAAAGAATTGATAGCATGCAGTGTAATGAAACGAATGATGTTTCTACTTAAGTCAACTTTTATTTTATTGCATATTTATTACAGAAAGTGAAATAAAGGAAGAATTATTTTTTACTAAACATTAAGTCACTTAAATAACCTTACCTGATATATTTAAAAGTGCTTTTCGAACTATTATAGACGTAGTGTATTTTGTAAAAACTAATGCCTTAAGAAATAGAATTCTTAAAGCCCTATGTGTCGATTTAAATACTGAACATAAAAAATTACTACTTCATACCGATATCCGTTGGATTTTGAAGGGAAATATGCTGAAGAGATTATACGAATTAAAGACAGAAGGAGACATATTCCTTTTATAAAAAATTTACAGAAAACTATTTTTATATATTACTTTGCTTATAACTCGAAAATTTTGGAGGCGTTAAACAATCTTAATTACATTAAACTACGAGATGGACAAGTAAATATATTAACGGAATTTATTTCAATAAGTGCATTTATAAGCAAATTTTCTGTATGTACGTCTTCAATTTTATCTACCAAAATATTCGCCACTTGCACTACTGAATGATATCTTGGATTCATTTGATGTTCAAAAGGAACATACATATGAAAAGTATAATAATAATACGTTTAGTTTCCGTTCACGATGAATTTTCCCGATATTATCCAATTTTTGACAAACTAGTTTATTTTGTAATTCATTCAACACTGCTACCTGTTAAAACTTTTGCTAAAGTTGGTATCTACGTATTTATACGAAACTAGTTTTTCTGCTCTACAGTTCATAAAATCTAAATTCAGATCACGTTTGGATGTGGAAAATGAAGTAAGAAATTTCTTTTAGAAATTTAAAAAATTAGTAAAAACAAAGACATTTTATTCCATTTAACGCCTTATTCATAATAAATATTTTAAATTTATCAAAGTTTATAAATTCAAAATTTTAATATTTTTTAATTGTTTATGGGCTTTAAAAATTCATTGTTTTTATATTCAAAAAATAATGAGTTTTAGTAACGCAATTTTATTTAAAATAAATACCTTTTGATTTTTACAATTTTTCATTTCTACTATACAAAAAAAAAAAAAAAAAAATCAAAATCAAAATGTGCCAAGGGGTTCGCGCAAAAAAACAAAAATTTCTAAAATTGTTGGTAAAGCATAAAGAGATGGGAACCCCTGGGACTATATTGTGCGGATTACAAACATATAATTTTTAAGTAAATATAAAAAAATTTGTGGTCCGGACACGAAAACTAAAGTAGGAAAAATTATGCGATATCGTCTATTATAAATCACTAGAGATTTATAAGTTAACTGTTATTCATAGATATTTGGTTCTTGCAGAAACTAAAAGTTATTGCATTAATCATAATAAAATGTTTATTTTATAAAAGTTTTACAAAACATGCAATCTAATTAATGAAATTTTATAAATTTAAAAATATTATCAGAAAGAATTTAAAACTGAAAAATTTGTATTATATATATCTATATATATATATATATATATACATTTATTTATTGTATGTTTTTTAAATGTATTATATCGTACCTGTAAAAGGTTGGTACAATTTTTTTTTTCATTTTAATTTTGTTATAATTTCTTTTAGTTTTACATATGTTCTATGAATTTTATAAAATTAGTTTAAACAATACTCTTTTAAAACAATATTGTAAAAGATTATAATAAAAATATATTCACGAGAATATGTTAGTTTAAGCCTTAAAGAAACAAATACATATATATTGTAAAGCATATTTAAAACGAACAAAAGACAATGCGGATAAAACAAAAAAATGTTGTAGCAAATAAAATAAACCTTTAACGTAAAAGTTGAAAAATAAACATAAAGAAAAACTGTTATTCCTATAGTACATTAAGTGTAATAATTACGAATATTTAGGGTTCCCGGAATATTTTCTTTTCTTGTTTCGGATTGCTCTTGAAGTCGTTTCATAGACTTTGTACATTAGATATGTTTTTTTTTTTTTTTTTTTTTTTTTTTTTTTTGAGTAAATATGAAGTTTTAGTTTAAGAAATGCTTAAAAATATTTTTGTTTTCATTAGTCACTTTTTACATTTACTTGGTGTGTTGATGAAAAGTCTTATGTGCTTTAGAATAACTTTTCAGGAGATAGAGAAAAAAAACAATTTATTAATCCTTCATATAACATTAGAATTAATAATATATTAAATATTATTATTCCATTAATATATTAAAATGGAAATGGAAACATTATCTGACTTTTCGTCAGCGCAACGATGATATGTATTTATATATAGTACATATTTTCATATGTAAACCACCAAAATGTCATATTAATTTCGTCAATAAGTCCGTAACACATCTACATATTGTGATAGTCCGCAAGAGATCTACAAAAATGAAATTTAGTATAAGTAAAATCTCTTCCAAAATTTAAAATGATTCTCTGACTTTTCTTTCATCTTTACAAATATTAAATACGGTTAGTTCGGTATTAGTTCGTACATGAGATTCGGTATAGCCGAATAAAAGATATTTTAGTTCTACATGTTTATGACATATTGACAGGTGCCATAATGCTATTGTTTCATTTGCTTCCTTCCATTTAATATGTCAATTTTCGAGAAGTGTATATTGATATGTATGTTTGTACATTGCTGAGCACGTGTAATTTTAAAAACAGTAGTTCGTTTCAAGGTCGTATATTTGGTTTGACGAGTAATTTTTTTTATTTATGTACATACATATGTGCATGTTTTAATTTTCAAGTTTACTTACATACGTTTGTATGTATTTGTGTGTAAAATTTTAGTTTGTAGAAGTGTAATTGAGTACGTTTGTTTAATTTTAATACAATTAGTGTTAATTCGATTAGTTCGACGGTTTGCCACAGGAGAATTATTTAAAATTTTTCTATAGAAATTTGCTTTAATTTCGAATGTAAAAGATGTAACTTCGCATAGTGTAAATAAATTTCATTAAAACATCTTCCATCTGTTTACTTTTCCATTAAGGTTGACTTTTTAAGATTAATAAATAAAATTAAGTATTTTCAATTTTAATTATAAGGCATTTTCTCTAATTGTATTTTTTATAAACGATATATACTTAATATAAATTATTATGTTTTTAATAAATTTTTAATCACATTTTGAAATCATACCTATTCGCTATAAACTGAAATTTAATTATCAAAAATATTGCAAGCTTTTTTTAAATAGAAGAGAATCATATACTAGTTGACAAATATATCTTTACAATCACTAATATGGTTACGGAAACGAATGTTTGATTACCACAACCATAATACGATTGTTGTAATAATATAAATTTCTCCAGTGACCTTATAAAAACTTGATATGTTTGCCATGATATTCCCAGAATCATTTTGAAATTTAATTTTTAACACAATAACTTTGTGGGTAAATCATTGTAATTCATTTAAATTTTTTAGTTATTATGGTTTTATTCATATTTATTCATTTTAAATTTATAAGATTTTTATTAATGAAATCAGTATGAACATTTTTTCTATTAAGCTTTGATTAATTTCAAAGTTTTATTATTAATAACGCAGTAAGTTTTTACTTTATTTCCTGTTTGAATTTTTATAACTTTATTTTAAATATTGTTTATGTTTAATTGTAAATATAGATTCCTTTCCGTATAGTTGGCTTTTAACTCATTAAGAAAACTGAGAGAAATGGTTTGTAACTGCCAAAATATGTTTTTACATGCATATATAGTATTTTTATTCCTGACCTTATACTTATACATATGTATATATATATATATGTATATAAGTAATGATATTTGTTGCAGATCCCATCAAACATAAATGTTTGATATTAAATTGAGAGTGATTTGAAATTAAGTTCTTTCTCAAATGTCAAACGTTTGAGAATTATTTAAAAATAAGTTGAAAATAATAGCTATTTCACAAAAAGGGGAATTAATTATCAAATTGAGAAATGCTATTATTATCAAATCTTTGTTAAATGTAGTTCTAAAACTTTTTTCAAATGTGAATTGTGACCACATGTGGAACATAAATAAAAGTAATTTGCATTTTAAATTTTTTGTGAAGTTTTCTTTTGTATATACTTGTAATTTTGTCCTATCAATATATGTAAAAAATATTTAATTAAATAATTTTATTTATTAATTTATTTATTTGTATATAATATTTCAAATATTTTTTTAATATATTGTTTCAAACATAATAATAAATACCATTTTTCAAATATTTATTAACTTGTCTATTAAGATTTGTGAATGATTTTCAAACGTTTTTTCTCAAATGATTCTAAGTTTGAAATCAAACTTAAAATTCAAAGCTCTAGCTATATTTGAAACAAGTTTGACAAACACATTTGATATCAAACGTTAAAGTCATCTTATTTGAAACGTTTGACATTGTGTTTGTTGGGATATTATATCGATAACTCAATCTCAAAAAGTCCTAACTTACATTAAATGAAATTTGTAGACGGTTATAAAGATGTTTTAAAATAATAACAAGATATATATATATATATATATATATATATTTGACATTGTGTTTGTTGGTATATTATATCGATAACTCAATCTCAAAAAGTCTTAACTTACATTAAATGAAATTTGCAGACGGTTATAAAGATGTTTTAAAATAATAATATATATATATATATATAATGTATAAATATATAATAAAGTTTAAAAATCACTGTTCACATATCATTTTACTGTGTTTTCCTTTCACAAATGTTTGATTTTTATAAATTTTTGATTTAAATAAAAATTTTACTTTAAAAATTTTTAAACTGTTTGACAATTTTTACAAATTATTTTTCCAACAAATTTCTATGTACTAAAAGTACTAAAAATTTCTTCCCTGTATGAAAATTTATTATTCTCGAATCGAGATGTTTTTTCTTTTTTACAGTTTTTAAAAAAAATTAGTCATTAAATACTTCGCTTTGCAACAAAATGTTAAAAAATCTAAATCTATACATAATTATTTATCAAACAAGTTATAAAAAGAGAAAATCGGTTAAACAATGTTTCTGTTATTCGAATTTCCCAGACAATTAATGTGTTTTAGACCACTTGTGTAACGTGTGTATAAACACATTTCTAATTTTTTGAAATATGTTTAAATAAATTGCTACTTTTAATTAAGTTTAAATCATAATTACTGATAAATACGTCTTTGTTTCACCAAGATAATTCAAACTCCTTTCTATGCTTTGTTAAAACATTTGGATATTTAAAGGCTTTCAAAACTCTAATTTCAAACTTTTACAAATTTTGTTAAACAAATTTCAAAATTTTTAGAATAAATCTATGCGAGTTTATAGACAACACAACAAGAAATAAAATTAAAAAACAATTAGATCAATACCTCTTACGACTAAGCCATATTTACGGTTTGAATTTTGTGAATTTCAACAAAACGGCATTTTTGCAGACTAAACAAAATTATTACACAATAAAATAAACCATATCTCAAAAAATATATTCTGAAGTTTTTAAGAAAATAAGACAAAGTTTACCTTAAAGATAAAAAGGTCAAAGATCAAAATTTTAAATATTTAAAATTTTTAATGAAAACATTACGAAATAATATTGCTTCTATATGGATTTGGATACAATGATTTCTGTGAGACATTTCGATAGTTTAGCATGACTTCGCTTGTTAGAATAAGATAATTATTTGTCTACGATATTAACTAATGCAAACTCCAAGCTTACTTGATGGTTAGATTTGCTTTTTTTAATACTCATATCAACAAAGGTCTTTCAGTTATATTTCCATAAAATTTTATCGAATTCAAGATAAAAATAAATAAATTTTCATTATGTATTCCTTAAAACTTTCATATATTAAAAATTTTGAGTTTTGACCTTCGATTTATAAATATTATCCTTGTCAAATTATTCTAAAGACTTACGCAGATACGGGTTAGTCATACAAGGCATTGACCTAATTGTTTTTCAATTTTATTTCCTCTTGTGTTATCTCTAAATCTGCATAGGTTTATTCCAAATTTTTGAAATTTGTTTAACAAAATTATTAAAAGTTTGAAATAGGAGTTTTGAAACAAATTTTTCAACCAAGCATGGAAAGGGTTTCGAAGAAGAAACAAAAATTTATTTGTCAGTAATTATGGTTCAAATTTAATTAAAAATATAAATCTATTTAAAGATTTTTCAAAAAATTAAAAATTTTTTTTGTACACTCCTTACACAAGTGTAATAACTTAAAACACTTTTTAACCGATAATTTCTTTTTATACCATGTTTGATAGATAATGATGTGTAGATTACGATTTTTTAATTTAATTTATTTAATAGCTAAATTTTTCTAAAAACTGTAAAAAAATCATATTTTCCCCACATAAACGCAGCATAACAATATTCGATTTGAAATTTGATATTTAATATTTCACACAATATATTTTTATATTTCAATGAACGATTCTAAGGGAAGTTATGTCAAAATTCAAAAACTGATAAATTTGATGCAGTATATATATATATATATATATATATATATATATATATATATTACAAACAGATTTTAATGTGCAATAAAAAAAAAAAAATAATCAATGTTAGTTAAGGGTTTTTACTTTGCTGATGATGATATAAAATGCTTGCAGATATATTTCTTTCCTGCCAATAAAATAAAAAAAGTCAATTAAGAAAGAGGATTACATACGATTCAATGAGTAATACATCTAATATCTATTATTGAAACCAGCAATAGAATTGAAGCAATAAATTTATATAAATATAAATAAATAAATAAATATATATATATATAATGTTTTTATTAACGATAATATATATATGTTTCAGAAAGGAAATCAAAAGTTTGAAATAGTATAACGAAAATTGTATGCACAATGTTAATTAATTTAAGATTAATTTAAGAACAAGATATTATGCTATACATCCAATATTTGGTTAAACTTAACAAGTTTTGCATAGAAAGCATATCTATAAAAAATATATAGTAGAAGAAAATGAGAGGAAATATAAGATTTTTATTTTGTCAGATTCATCAGCTGTGTGTATGTATGTTTGTGGGAGGTAGGGTGGTGGTATTCGAAAACCGTAACTTTTTAAATAAGTTGAATTTTGATACGTGCATTTAACAGAGCAAAATTACATTTTTCTCGCTTAAAAAAAAAAAAAAACAGTTGACATCATTTAACATTAAAATGAGTTCAAGCTCTTTCATGAAGCATTCAACCAAGACGAAGCTTAGTTGGTTGTAGCCCTCTTTCTTTCGTTCATTCATACAACCACAAAGAAATTTATATATACATTTTTTCAAAGGCATATTTTTTATATAAATACATATGTATTTTTAGTGATTTTTATACAAGAGTCTTTAAAAATTTTGCATTTCAACTGAAATTGTACTGACTATAATAATTTTCTACACGCATTACATTGAATAGAATAGAAACCTTAGAAACACTAAGTATTTTTAAATAAAAAAAAAAAAAAAACATACAAAAGGCCCTAATTCATTTAAACATCATATGTGTGTATATTATAAAAGTAAATTTAAGACATATGTTTCTATTGAATGATTTTCGTAGTAAATCTATAAAAATAGTTTTTAAATGTTAATAAAGGCAAAAAAAAAAAAAACAATTCAGTTTGTAAATTTTTCATAGCATAAATTTATTAATAATAATAATTTTACAATAAACATGATACTCTTTAAATTTTATATGTATTCAAAATTTTTGCTTTTCTACAAGAAATTATCATTTTATTGCTTTAGTTAAATTATATGAATTTTTTTTCAAACATTAAACGGAAATTACCAGTAGTTTTGCAATTTCACATTTAAATGCACATAAAAATAGCTCAACTTTATACTCGTAGTTTGAAATAATAGTATATACCCAGCTAACACGAAGTCATCATATTTCAAACGTTGGATAAATGATGACTTTTTCATTTGATATTAAAGGTAAAGTCAAACCTTTCATAAAAACTTCATTAACATTTGAGAAAAAAATCCTCTTTTTGTTGAGAATGCTATTATTGTCATTATAACTTTTTCTTTTGATATCAATTTGAGAAAAAATTGATTTTGGTGGAAATGCTATTATTGTCAAGTTATTATTAAATAATTCTCATACGTTTACATTTGAGAAAAATTTTGTTTTCAAATCTTTCTCATTTTTTAATTCAAACCTTTGGTTTACTGGGTATGTACATTAGGGCGGCCCCGTTTGTATGGAGAGAAAATATGGTATCGATGTTCCCAGCTCAAATGAAAATTTACTTCATTCTTTTGACATTACATTTTCGTGAGCTAGATAAATATTAAAAAGGTCCTTTTTCGGGTTTTTTGATATCACATTCATATTTCTTCATATTTCTGCCAAAGCAACAAAATGATATTTGATATCGTAAGAAAGGTCTTAAGATGCGCATTAATTAAATGAGATGTAATAAAAATCAAAAAAAATTTGTATATTTGAATATAAAAAAAATAAAAAATAAAATAAAAATAATAAGACCAAGACAATATAATATAGAAGTTATACCAAACCGGATTTTTCCGTTTTTTTTAATTTCGACCTTGTTTGAATTTTATTAGATTTTTTCGAAACGTACTTTTCTTCATATACAAATGTTTCTATATGAGGATAAATTAAATGAGTTTAGCATCAGATATGTGCACTTTTATAAGCTTTCTAATGATATGTAACACTTAATACTTCTATTAACAAATAACGAAATATTAAGTTTAATTGAAATACCCACAAAAATTATGCTAAAAAATGAATTTGTTTACAATTTGTTACACGCAGAGAGCAAAATTAAATTTGATTAAAATCGTAATATAAATATATATATATATACATATTGAATTAATAGAAGAAGATAAACAGTATTGGTTTTGAAATTTTTTATTAAAAAAAATTTAGTATCCAAGAAAAAATAATTTTATTTTTTTAAATAAAAGTATCCATTCGAATAATGTTCGTTGTTAATTCAATATATTTACAAAGAATATTTATATAGTATATTTACAAATAACACAGGTCAATACTAAAAAAATATCTTGAAAAATATGTTGCAAATATTGTAGGTGTAGTCATACCAATCACTAGGAACATTTCAGTTTTTCTCCATCAGGCTATATTTTTAACCCATTGACGACCTTTCCTGAGGAGTTTTTAGGCAATAGCTAGAGCAAATTATTCATGTTTTATAGACAAGAAATGGTTCTACAAAAATATAGTACAAGTCAAGTCTCTAGCTTGTCACACATAGCCCCTAGAAGTCTTTAAAGTTACAAAAATCAGGAATTTCTTAATTCACCCTCATAAAATCATGAAAAAATTATATGTAAGGAGTGGGTGTAGAGGGGAAATTTGTATTTAATATAACTGACACATGACCGTAGATCTCAAAAATTATAAAATTTTTAAAATCGCACTGACAGAATTCGTAGACACCAAAAGTTTGAAAAAAAAAAAAAATCGTGAATAATTTCACTTAATCCTTATTATTCAGACTAAATATAAATGCAGAAAGTTAAATGAAACATTTCCATAACACCACACTTTTAACCCATTGACGACCAAAGGAAATATGTATGTGGGTAATAGGTAGATCAAATAAGTCATCCGCGTTTAAAATTGTCAAAACCCCGAAAATACGGGAGCACTAAGCAATGAACACGGGGAAATTTTTCACAAAAACGCTGCTATGAAGATATTATATCAAGGCAAATGGAAAACTATTATGCTGACAGATTAATGCTGGCTTTTGGTATGATAAAAAATTATAAATATTACTTTTTTAATCTTAAATAAAAAAAGAAAATATCTAAAAATTGGTTAATGAAGTTGAAAGTAAAACATGATATATCTTAAAATTGTGACGTGATGGAAATATTTCATTGCACTTTCTACTCTATATCTCGTCCAAGGATTAACAAATACGAGGAATTATTCACGATGTAATTTTTTTCTATCCTTTTGTTGACTTTATTATTTAATGTTGGATTTTTTTATTAATTTTTTTCCAAATTATCATATCTGCACATTTTCTATAAGCGCGATTTTAAAAATTTTCTAGATATACTCTTAGTTAAATCAAATATAAATTTCCCTCTCCTTAGACTTAATTTGTCTTGGTTTTCTGGGGGTTAATTGTGAAATACTTGATTTCCATCACACACGTGATGGAAAAGTTTCGTTTAACTTTCTACACTATACCAATTCTAAGGAATAAGTATTTAGTGGAATAATTCGGGATATAATTTTTTTTGCGATTATGTTGACCTGCGTAATTAAGTTATTTTTCTTTTCCTTTCACAAAAAAATTTTTGAAAATTTACCAAAATTTTACATTTTTATTTTATATTTAGAATTATTGAAGCAATTCGAATAATCGTTAATGCGGAATGGAATAATTCGAATAAACCAAAATCCTAATTCAAATTATTCGTTTTATTCGAATAATGAATAAATCGAACAATTTGGATACCCTAATGTATGTATTGTATATTTAGTCGTAAATGTTTGAAAATTACCAATGCAAAAAGGCTGTGTAGGGACACTGCACGAGCACTAGAATTATGATCTCGTTAAAAGAAGGAAAAGAAAGAGGAACCGATTTTAATTGAAATTATATTAAATGATTTACACAGAAATAATCTAAATGAATTTTTATACTTGAATAATGCTATTAACAAAATGTATGAGTATTATTTATGCATTTTAATTTGAATCAACTGAAACAGGAAATTTGAATTTTTATGAAAATATAAAATGTGTGAACAGAAATAAAATAAAAGTACATACATGTAGTACTTATTCCATATAAAAGTGTATTAATTGTAATTGTTTATCTGATTCAAAATTTTAGCCACATTTTAGCCACATCTAATCGTAATATATTTGCCAATACTTTTTCTTTTTTTAAACCTTACATTTTTTAGAACTAGAAAACTTGATGGCTCCCTTTTTTCCATGAAAAACAAGTGTTCGCAAACTCATTCATACTGTCAACTAATCATTTCATCTCATTATTCAACGTTTAATTTTATGGTTCGTCATTTGTAAACGATTCAATACTTAATATATTCACTATACATACTACATGTGTATGAATGTGTGTTTGGATGGTTAATGTGATTGATTGGACTGCGGGATATCAGTCAAATTATATTCAGTAAAAGAATCAATGGATTATTACACCAAAGACTGATATTAAGTAAGGCCTATAAATGTAGTTTTAAAAATAATGTTCAGATGTTCTAATTTTTAAACATTTTTAAAAAGAATGTGCACAGAAAAATAATTGAACTTTTTAATAATACATATTATGTGTTTACATTTATTATCTACATACCGACGCGTCGCACAGAGTCATATTTATCCATATTAGAACGATAAAAATACGAAAATAGATATTTATTAATTGCAGCAATTTTTCGCATTTACTAGCAAACATATCATATATTATGGAAAAAAAACACTTAAAATATTAGGAAGTGTCTATAGCGCGAGTTATGGATTTTCAAAGTTGCTACTTTTTATAATATTTTAATTTTATTTAAAATTGTTGTGAAAAGGTATGTTAACTTTAACTGCATACTATATATCTCAGTAAATACTGCAGGAATTGATATGATTTTTTTTAATGTAATAATTATTTTATTATAATTTGTTAGGTTAAAAATATATATTGAAACTATTTTTTTTTATTTAAATGAAATCCTAAATAAAATATATTTTGCAACGAGTTCCAATTTAAAATTCAAATTTCAAAATTCAAAATTTTAAGGTATAGACTAAAAATTTTAATATGCAAATATTACACTAAGATTGGTTTGATTAGATCCTGCCACACCTACCTGTCAAGTATTCTCTATTATAATGAAATTTAAAAAAATATGTCCAAAATTCATTGAAAAAAAAAAAGAAAATAATTTTTTTGAGTGCGGGAGTGGCAGTGATTCTATCCGACCATTTTTAGTGGAATAATTTAATAAAAATCCGTAAAAAATTAATAACTTTTCTAATCAAATAAAATTTTTAATGAGTTTTATATGCCAGTTTGAACAGTCGTGTTGGAATTTTTTAACATTATTTTATTAAATTACAAGTTTTATTGAAAATTTGTTTTGGCATATAATTGGATATTAACAATTAATATAAAAATGCAATTTTAAATAAATATACTGCAGGCATGGGCTTTCCATTTATTTAATTTTTTAATTAAAAAAATCAAAAATCAAACCTTTTTAAAGTGTGGAGGAATTTTATTGACACATGGCACTTATGAACAATAATAAGGCTTTTTAACAATAACTCAGCAAAAACTTTTTGGTTCTCGGTAATGGCAACTACTTGGTTATATTTTTTTTTTTTATTTTTTAGGTACATATTTTTGAGTACCTCTAGACAACTCGAACAAAAGTAACTATATATTCAGGCAAAAAATAAGTATTTTATTTTTGTTTCCAATTATACCTGCTAGCTTACCAGGAAAGCAAAGTTTTTGCTGGGAAATAACACGAATTTACACAATATCTGTTATCGGAAAAATTATATACATATATACTTGGTCTAAAAACAAAAGTAGTTTTATCATTTTATATGTTTGGAAGAGAAAAACATGTAATTGGTAAGAATAAAACATATCAAAGATATCGATTTGTTATAAAGTTTAAGCAAATTATTTTTAAAGCTTTTTTAATCTGATAAATAGTGTATCAGGTTAAAACAATAGTCAGACATCATAAAATAACAAAAAATTTTAAAGGTTTCCTGATAGAAAATGTTTAAAAACTATTGTATAAAATTATGGTAACTGCAATAATCTATGTAATTACAGCAACCATATTATGGTTACAATAATAATCCGTACGTTTCCGTAAGCAAATTATTGTTAATATATATTCTCAAACTACTTTTTCAATAAACGTAATATTAATAACAATAATAATATGCCTGAATGCTTTTATAATTTTTAACTAAATAAAGCATATAAGAGCGTATAAACCTACTTTCTTAAATGCGTTTTTTTTTTAATAATATTGATTTAGTAATCAATTTATATCTACTTATATAAAAATTATTTTAAAAATCCGTAAATTTCCTCGAAAATATTACTTTAAAGACTCGATTTTATGGAATTTTTATTTTTTCATATTATTTTTTTTTTTTCTTTGATTTTTAAGTGTCTGAATAAATGGAGTACAATCATTATTAGAATGACACATAAACTGCAGAATATGAAGAAGACTTTTAAAATTTATGTCATATTTACTCACATTGCAAGCAAATATATTATCTTGTGAGTTTTAATTCATCAAAAAGGGCTTTTATTAATCATTTAATAATATAACAAGATGATCTTTTGATATGATTTTGTTAATAATTTTAGCAAATTTATTGGAAAACACAAGTAAACAAGCCGGTCAAACCAGAACATTTGATACCCATGCATTTTTAATATCTTCGGAAGGGGTCTCTTATGGGACCTATGGTTAATTGTCGACTGGTTTCTATAAGATTTGGCGGTGTAATCTATATTTTTGTGAAACATATGTATATGTAATATTATCGTGGCATTACCATTTATATGGCATTTATGCGCCTGATTCCTTAAAGTGGTCTTTATATGATAGCTATGGTCAAATATGGACCGACTGTGACAAAACTTTGCACTAGTTTTCTACTCATATAAAACTTTTTCGCATCAGATATAATTGTTATGCTAACATTTATATGAGATTTAATGTGTGTGAAGATAAATATGTCGAGTTAAATATGTTTTGACGTAACGACTTACGTCAAAACATATTTAACTTTTAAGTTAAATATGTTTATTTTTAACTATGCCCAAGCGTCAAAAACATATTTAACTTATATTTACCTGACATATGTAAAATAAATAAAACATATTTAACTAATCTTGACTCTGAAGGATTTTGATCATATCTGAGGGATTTTGGTCATATTTGGCCATCTCCTTCTTTGTCACTCATATAGACCATATGGAAAATGAAGACAATAATCCCCTCTATTAAACCATATAACTCCCATTTCTCAATTGTATTTGGGAGATTTTTAAAATTTTTTTGAAAATTACACTTAATGGATTCTGGTGATCTCTGAGGGATTTTGGTCATATTTGGCCATCTCCTTCTTTGTCACTCATACAGACCATATGGAAAATGAAGACAATAATCTCCTCTATTAAACCATATAACTCCCATTTCTCAATTGTATTTGGGAGATTTTTAAAAAATTTTTGAAAATTACACTTAATGGATTCTGGTGATCTCTGAGGGATTTTGGTCATATTTGGCCATCTCCTTCTTTGTCACTCATATAGACCATATGGAAAATGAAGACAATAATATCCTCTATTAAACCATATAACTCGCATTTCTCAATTGTATTTGGGAGATTTTTAAAAAATTTTTGAAAATTACACTTAATGGATTCTGGTGATTGAGATTTATGCACTTTAAAATGATTTTTGGGATGATAGGCTTATATGGAAGAAGCCATAGTCAGTTTTCTATCGATCTTGCTCACTTGGTCCGATAATTAATAAAATTTATAAACATTTATTAATATTATTGTTCTATAAAAATATTTGGATATAAGACCTTATTCCATTTTAAGCTATTTTCAGCCGTAAAATTTGGTATGTTATGATTCGAATATTTTATTGATATTTTGCATACAGTTAGATATTTAATAAATCTTACCAAATATCGAAAAATGTTACGAAAACGATTAAGTTTTCTGATTTTATGAAGTTTTTGTCGTCCCCTGTAAAATTTTCTTTATGGTTGACTGGCCAATTCCAGACAAAGTGTACACAGTACAATTTTAAGTATATAGTATAATCATTGCTTACTGTTTTTTTTTTTTTTTTTTAATATTACAAAGAAAAAAGTGTTTATTTAATAAGTGTTTCTAAAAAAATTTAATTTTTCGAGGAAAATTCTGTGTAATTAAACGCATACAATATAACAAATTAATTTTTATGGGTGTGTCAAAAAATGTATTTAATGAATCAAATATGGATTAGATTTGTTTTAGAGAAATGAATTAATGAATCACACCAGACGACTACTGTTTCAAGCAAATTTTACAAACAATTCTCTTTTCGTTTTTTCTTATGGAGTTTATGAAGTCAATATTGTTATTAATTTTTTTGCTTCTTATAATACCACTCTGTGTTTATTATTGTTTAAACAATATTTATTCATATTTTTCTTTTTTCAGACATAAGCTTGATGAATATTGTAGCTTTGTTATTATGTTTGACGGTAAGCTTCATTTATTTTTATTTTTTCTTTATATTTTTGTTTTTATTGACTTTGAAAGAAAGAAAAACAGACATACCAAAAGCAACAAAGTTGTTTTCATTTTATATTTGTTTTGTTGTTAAGGGTATTAACATGGTCTAAACTGCAAAAACAAAAAAAGGAGGAATAAAATAGTACTTCATCTAACATTTATAACGAACACTTTAAACACAGCCGCATACGCACTCGTTCACTAACATTTGTACAGATACAGTTATATAGACACACATATACATTCATATGCATAAATAATATATTTTTATATAGAAAAAATTCACTACATTTTTCTTATATTCTAAAGTGTTTATTTTATTGGGTTGAAAACAAAATCTAAATAAATGATAACACTGTAAGCGTATATTAAAAAATATTACCAAAATTTAAAATTTTACTAAATTATTATTATTATTATTATTATTTTCATATAGAGTTACTTTAAATTCACTTAAACTGCAACTAAATTCATTGCCATTATATTATTAATAATATTTCAGTTTTTCTATTTTTTTTTTTTATATATTCTCTTAATTACTCACTCTGCAATGCTTTTAGACAACGGCCATCTTTCCATGTTGGCCTGATATTTCATATTTTCGATTTGTTTCTTTAATGCGTCCCGATCCATGTTTTGTAAAGCACTGGGATCCATGGCGGCTAAAATTTATCAACATACCACTCCTGAAAAGAAAAATACACACATATTATATTAATAAAGCTTTTTATGGCTCTCATATGTCCTTTTGTAAATGCGCAGTGAGATGCAGTGAAAAATGGAAGAAACATTGTTTTCTTTGCTTTCATTTTATTTCATATAAGGGTTTTTCTCAACAAGAGGATGTATTTACTTCTCAGCATAGCGGATGTATTCCCGGTTATTTTTCCTATAATAACACCTTAAAAATTACAGGGTCTTTAACTAGACATATTCTTTTGAAACTCATTTACGTTTTTACATCTATATCTCTCTAAAACCATTATGTTACTTATTGCTGTAATTCTTCCATTGACAATTCTGTTAACAATAAAAGTACATTTTACAAATATGTTGATTTTTTGTTTGTTGTACATTTAGTTCATGTCCTCATTTTATGTATTTTGCTATAAAATATATAACCAACGCATAAAAACCTCCCTCTTGCGCATTGACACGATTAAAATGAAAAGTATAAAGTCCTTTTCAGGTATTCAAGAATCATTGTAATATAGTATATATATACATATATATATATGTATATATTTGGTTAAAAATGACTAAAGCTTGTGCAGCACTATAAAAAGCTCTATGTTAAACCATACACTGAAGTACTAACAAGAAAATATATTTTTTATTTTGACCCTGTGTACATATAACATAAATTACATATTTTTAAATTTATCAAATGTACCTAAATGAAATCATTAAAACACCCTAAAATCTACTTCGAATTATTCAAAAGCTCTTAAGTTTATATATCAAAGGCAAACGATAGCTACGCCATAAACCTTCTTTATCTATTTCTTAGTTTAGTATGTAGCTCTCTCACCTTATTCATACAATGTCATTAAAATAATTAATGTTATTAAATTATCTATATAACTCTAAAAAAACTTTTGGTTGATAAAAATATTCAATTGACTGAGATTGAATAATTCAATCGACTGAGGATGAATAATGTAATATTTTAAAATAACTCGAATTCGAATTTGTTAATCTGAGACATGAATTCGACTTCCTGAGTCGATTTAACGATATCCGTCAGTTTGTCCTATGTGCTGTCCATGTAAATTTTTTTGATCAAAGTACAAATAATTTTAAAGGTATTCTAATGAAACTTTGTACAAATATTTTTTTGGCACATCAACAAAACCTATTGAAATTGGTTATGATCAGTCCATTATGTGACCTAGCTCTCATACAAATTTCCAAACGATTTTTAATGAAGTTCGGAAGAAATCAGTCTTATGTAAGCATATATTAAATATATATCGAAAAATAAATAAAAAATGGACATTAAAAGGTTAATTATTTAGCGTCGACTTTTTTTAACATCTTAAATATACACTATATTTCCAAATTTTTAATAATCTTTAAAAAATAATTATAAACCTTTAACCTTTATAAAAATATTTTCTAAACATTTTTAATAAAGCTGCCCAAGTTTCATTAAAATTGGAAAAATAATACCATTTATTTCCACTCATATTCTACTCAAATATATGGATATACCCCTTATTCCATTTTAGCTAATTTTAAGCCACAAGTTTCGCCAGGTTCTGATTGGAATTTTTTTCGATATTACACAGAAAAAATATTTTCGAAAAATTTCAATTAAATTATAAATCAGAATTTTAAAATGATTTCAAATATTTTTATAATTAAATAAATTACTCCAAATTAAAGTATTCTAACAAATTCAAATTTTATATAGAAAAATCCGAAATCCAATTTCACTTACGAATAATATATATTTAATTATTTTATTAATTGAAATTTCAACCTATGAAAAAATTGTATGTTCAATTATTATCATTTATTTTTATTTATGCCTGATTAATTTTAAACCAATTGATACAATAATAAAAATAATTGAAATTCGAAAAATTTTTTTAAAAGATTTTTTTTACAAAAAGTACGATTTTTCACAAAAAATAAAAATTTTCTCCAAAAATACAATTTTTGTGAAAAATTCAATTTAAAACTAAAAATCGAATTTTTTTTCCAAAAATACAGATTTTTCACAAAAAATTAAAAAAAATCGTTTTTTTCCAAAAATAAGTTTTTTCTCCAAAAATTCTATTTTTTACAAAAAATATGATTTTTCACCACAAATTGCAGCAATTGTAATGAATTAAGCATAATAAAAAAAATAATTAATAAAAATGTTTATTAATTTTCTTCCTATGATTTTAATATTTGTAATTGTTTTTTGGAAAACTGGTTTAAACAAACATATTAGAATAATTTAATTTTCTATATCGAAGTGATTATGAAAAACATTTTATTGTAAATAGCTTTAATAGTAATATGTTTGCTACCCTGTAAGAAATTGTAATTTTATTGGCTATTAAATAAATAAATAAATAAATATAATAAGATAGAACTAAAGTGACTTAAAAAGTGTAATTTTAAGGTTCTGGTACTTTGAAAAAATATTTTAAAATAGTATTAGTTATTATCAATATGTAATTCATTTCAAACAATAAGATGCCTACAAATTTCAAAACATTCATCAGTTTCTCCTTGCCTAATTTGGTCGAGTAAATCTTATCCAAAAATACCAAAATGTTTAATTATTTTCATATGAACCGAAAACATATCAATCGAAGAAATTTCTATAAACTATAAATTTATTTTTCATCAAATTGTAGTTAGAAAACATGTTTTTTCCAAAATAAATTAATATGAAAATTCAAGCACAAACCCTTTTTCCCGCAATACTAAAAAAATATTTTAATATGTGTACGCAATTGATTATTTACGTCATTTGAATATTTCACAACGCAACAAAAAATATGAATATAATAAAAAAAAAAACTAAGATAAAACGTACAATGCACACACCTACATATGTATTAGGTTGATCGATCATTCGACTGTTTGAAGAAACCGGTTTTCGAATAGTTGAAATTTTGAAAAAAACGGTTACATTTTTTATAATTCCCAAAAAACCGATGAACCAGTTTTTATGTAGAAGTTAATATTTCCATCAATAGACTATATTTATTAACAAAATCTTAACAAATCTTATAATAAAAAGGTTAAAATTTATTAAATAATGTATTTTGGGAAATAAATTGTAATTAAGTTAGGAAATTAATCATCAAAACTGAGACCAAGTTTTATATATTATGTATATTGACTAAGGCTCAATATAGAAAAGACAATTTTTTAGAAACGCATTTTGCAAGTAGATCTCTTTCAAATACAACTCTTTTGAAAAATGATGTCAGTTATTATTACAAATATTGAACTAAAAAAGCCTACATATTTTACAAGAAAAGTAATTCCTTTCATATGCATATTTCATTCAAGATAATTATTATTTAATTATTTATTTAAACCCAGTAAACAGTTTTTATTTAAATATGCTAATGTGACATTTTGCAAAGAAATTATACTTTTATGCGCTGCACTAAGTTAAGCGAATAAGTTCGGAATTTTAAGGAATAAAATAATAACTAATCTAGGCGCTTATTATAATTACAAACATTCGCTTCTTTTTCAGCATTGTCCGATTCCTAAGGGAATGTGAAAGTGCTATTTTACTTTTCTCTATTACAGACTTGCTTCTTTCGAAGCTCCTTTTTTTATTGGAAACTTAATTAATTAATTTCAATTTAACCTTAAAATGTATTAGAAAACACAACAATTAAAATATTAATCAGTTAGTATATTATTTCTAAATTTTCATTCAAATATTAGCATTTAGTACACATGTTTTTTGAAATAAAATGTTATTTTTAAAACTGGTTTTTTGTGTTAAAAAAAACGGATCTATTCGACACTCGAAAAGTGAACGTTTTGAAAAAATCGACAGTACTTAAACCAAAAAAACAGTTTTAAAACCGGTTGGAAAACCGAGCCGATCAACCTAATATGTATGTAGTATTCTTGTAATGGAAACTTAAAATTGTGTGTTGCCGGAAGTGCAGCATTATGGAATGATGTTGATAGTAAAATAATGAATATTTCTTTGTAGAAATTGCAAACACTTTTCAACACTAACTCGAGGCAATAACATTAAAATACATTTATTTGAATGTGTATAAAAGAATTAAAAAATAAATAAAAGCCTTTAAAAAAAGAAAAAAAAATACAATGAAAAATTATTCTGAAAATTATAGGTACGTACTTACATACATTTAAATTTAATAATATGTATGTATTTTTGAAAATTTGTTGTACATAAACAATTCGTTACTATTATTTTTATGCCCTTCACCACAGGTGCAAAAGGTATATAAATCTGTCATTCCGTTCGTAATTTCTACAATATTCATATAGGATAGGATAGGATATATATATATATATATATATATATATATATATATGTTTTTTTCGAATTTTCTAAGCCCCTGTATAAGCTAGCGGCTTCATTCTTGCACAGAAAATTTTACACCTTTTTTTTTGCGGAAGAAATTAACAAAATCGGTTTGCTAGTAACCTAGATTTTGGTCACAACACATTTTTTACGTTTTTGAAGGCCCTATATAAGCTATTTTATAGATCAGTCATAAATAATTTTCTAAAATTTCGAATTTTTTAATCAACCAAATCCTGTCTATAAACAACTGAGTTATTAGTAAATATTTTTTATTCATTTAATGGCTGCTTTTCATAGAGTTTTTGTTTTTATGAGCACTTAAAAATAACAACAACTTTTTGAAGCCCTATATAAGGTAGAGTATCCGAGATATCATCCAAAACGCGTTTTTGGACTTTTGAAGCCCCTGATAAGCTACAAAATTCGTTCTTTCGTAGATCTGTCACAAATATTTTTCTCGAATTTTGAATTTTGATAACAATCTAATTGGGCTATAAATTTTCAAAATACCTTTTTTTGTAATGTTATCATTTGTTATTGTTGTTGTTTCATTAACTTTAAAACATATTAATTCTTCATATAACATCTCACGGCGAATATAGTACTCTAACTTGTTTTTTATATATAAATAGTACAAATAAAATTCAAGTAAGATTTTTTTATCATTTAAATTTTTAATTCATTTAATTCATTTTTCTCTTTTTCATTTTTTACAGTTATTAGTAATTGATATAATCATTTTAGTGACAGGTTTAAATATAAACAATTTTTAATTGAATGAATTATTTTGGTGATTTTTTTCTGTGTAGTTTCACATTTGATAGGCAATAACCATTTTGTATGTAGTTTTTATGACAAAAAAAAAAAAAAAAAAAAAAATAAACATAATTCTTATCTGATGGGAATGAGAAAAAATGTACTACTTAATAGAATTAATGCAACAAAATATACAAAACTTTATTTAAAATTTTCAAACATTATTTATAATTAAAACGACAAAAATTACATAATATTATTTTTTATGCTGATAACAAGATCGTTAAATTGTTATTGTTTACGCATTTTAAAAGCAAATTGAATTATGTATTTTCATTTGTATATTACTTGTCACTTATCAAAATACTCGTAATTGAAGGTTTCACTTCCGGAAAGAAAACTTCGCTTGATAATAAATTGATTTCAGAGCATAATTTTTAATCTAATAAGTAATGTATTTTTTTATTTTTAAAGTGAATTCAGTTATTCAATTTACCTCAATTATATTCTTTTAAAATATGGCTGAAAAAGTACATCATTGTATCACTTTTAAACAGGAAAGAAACCCTTCAAGCGTTATTTTTGTTTAGAGCAGCCTTCTTAATGTACAATATTTTTCTATCGGGTTATTTTTAAAGAAGAAAGAATCCCAAGATCCCACATCTTGTTGTAATATTTGAAATGAATAATAATAAATAAATAAATAATTTAAAATATGTATTACTAAAACTAATGAAATAAAATGGTAAACTTCTTTAAACATCGTTATTTGTTAAAAGATTGGTGTTACAACGAGAATATATTTGTATATGAAATACTTCCCTCATTTAAGCTATGTCATACGTTATTATATAAAAATCAATGTTCTTTTGAATTTCTTTTTATAATTTATTTCATGTTTGCTTATAACTCAAATATATTGCCTCTGTTATTGCTCCTGTTGCTGTTTGAGGTTTTTTGTGTTGTTGTAAGTTTTGAGAATATCAAAAAGGTGAAAAGTATCAGCAAATTTTCTACCATAAAAAGAACATAATTAAATTAAAAATATTTGTTGTTGGTTCCAGCCAACTATACTGTATATTATACATACAGTGCCGGTCAAAATAAAAGTAACACAAGACCAACCTTCACTTAATGCAAATTATATTTTTATTTGTACATATTTTCTTCCTAAATACTTCTAAAATTATTATTTGAAGCATTGTTTCTCTATATAAGTTCCTTTTTCTGCAAAAATTTACACTTCATAATATATTAACTGTTTTTTGAAAAAAAAAAAACTGATATAATGCAATCAAAATAATGGCACCGCCAAAAAAAATTTTAAAGCAACATTTTTTATATGGGTTTATTTTCTAGTAAAATGCTAATCTAGATCAATTAATATCATATTTACTACGATCGTTTTCATATATAACGGTTGAAATAGATCAAGAAAAAATTGAATGGTTTATATAAAAACATTTTTAAATAAAATATTTATGCCGAAATTAGAAATTTTATAGATTGATGAATCAGAAATGCTATTGTGTTTCAAAAAAGATTGAATCTAGTTATTGCTAACTAGAATTAAAAGTCCGGGAATTCCCGGGTGAAAAATCCCAGAATTTTTGCTGGGAAATAGAGAAATTTAATATTAATTTAAAATGTAGTTTTAAAATCCTATAACAAAAATATTGCTGTTTTTAACGCCTCAATGAAAATACTTACTAAAGGCATTCTGAGATGGTGATACTGAATTTTAAAATATGTAAATAAAAAGTGATATTTTTAATTATCCAAAAATATTTGATTTTCATTTGTATCAATTAGGTATTTTTTCTACATTATTAAGAATAAGATTCTACAAAAGTTTTCTAAACAAAAAATTAAATTAAAAAGAAAAAATATTGAAAGAAAACTAAAAGCTAAATTAAACATAAAATCATTGTATTACCGTCTGAAGTATTCCCTATCCAATCTTTTGACATACTGATAAAATACAAAATATTTAATTTTTCAAAATAATACGAAAGTGATTCGAATAATCATATTTGTATTGCGGAAGTTTCCTCTATCGGGAGAGATTGTGCGGCACAGGCGATACATCTAAGCAATAAAAAATCAATACGACTGGCAGAAAAATACGCAATATTGCTAGATAATCATCTAGGTGAAAAAAGAAGATACCGCTACATAATATTCTGGAAGATGTAATAAATATATAGAAAAATTATCACTACATAAATCTTGAAATAATATTATAAAGAAATATTTTACATTTTTTAAAGCATGCATGCTCATAAATCTTAACATCATAAAGCGCGAAAACTGAAACGCTCACATAAAATATATATTTTTTGCAAAAAGGCAAACAATTTTCTTCAATATTTTTCATTTTTTAATAATTTTTCGACAACTGAAAAAATGTTATTGAAAAATAAAAGTATTGCATTAATTTCTTCCAGATGATCTCAATGGTATATCATCAATATATTGCAGAGGTAATAGTCACTTTACTGAAAAAGGGCGATATTTTGAGGATAAAAATAGTAAAAAAAAATTTTAAATTTTATATATTTTTTAGCTATTAGTTTGATGATTTCGTCCAAATTTCTTCCAAGAAGATATATTCCAAATATTTATAGGGATAAGAAACTTATATACCATAGATTAGGGTTTATAATATATATATATATAAATTGTGAATAAAGCACTGATTTCTTATAAAGAATATTAAACAACATTATAAATCATAATTTTTAACAAAAAATAAAATAATATTAAAGTATGATGCATCTTTCAAGATTTCAACAATTTTAAATATTTCATACATTCCAAATATTTTATATCTATTTCATAAAAATAATTAGAAATTTTCAAGTTTTATTTTACTTATTGTTACTTTAGTGCATATATTTTCGTAAAAAAAGAAATAAATTTAACAATTTTTATGATATGGTGCTATTTTATTGACGGCAACTGTATACTATAAAAAGTAGTGAAATGTTTAATAGAAAAAAAATTTTAAAAAGCATGAAAAAAAAACAGCTTTCATTAGCACATGCTGTTGAATTTTGTATCAATAAAACTATTAATTTCATGTTGTTTATAAATAACTTTATAGTCTCGACTAAAATGTGCGCAACTCTGAAAATACAATACTGAAATAAAATTTGGTATTCTAAAGGGAACTAGATTTGTTAATCCCGCTATTCTGTATTTTATAATTTGGGATCGTGTGTAGTTATGTATTTATATTAATAAATCACGAATCCTAAATTCCGAAAGTCGAAAAGATTTCCAAAATGTGATTAAAAAAATCCCCATATATATAGCAAATTATATTAAACCAATCATATTAATGTCATAATTAATTAAAAAAAAAGAAGATACAGACTTTTAATACTTCAGATAACTACTATTGTTATCATTAAATCTTTTATGAGTATTAATAACATTTTTGCAATGAATAGGTGTATAACTGTTTCTTGTAGTTAGATTTTGATGACAGCATTTCCGAATGTTGGCATTTGCTATATGGCAATGAAATAATATACAACGGAAGGCACGTATTTTACGCGAGTTTTAGAGAGGCTGCAATAGTGATTTTAAATGAAAATATTTGTTTATACATGTATTCGTGTAATTATTTGTCGTCGATGTGCTGACGAAAAGTGTTGTGTTTTTAAACAACTTTTCAGGGCAGCGAAAAAACAATTTATTTTTTATATGAAAATAGATTAAAATCGAATCAATAAAGCTTTCAGATGCTGGAATTAAATAATTTCAGAAAATTTACATAGGATTTTTCGTCAGCTCACCGACGATATGAATATATATACATATATATATATATATATATATATATATATATATACAAAAACTATTACAGTCATTTCCGATTTTTTTATGAAAATATGCCTTATCCACTAAATTAACAAAATATAAGAAATGTATCGCCACCTAACTATTAGAAAATATAGGAGGAACTTGTAGAAGGTGGTGACTTCTTTGGACTTCGAGTATAAATGATTCATTCTAGGAATTGTAAAAAAAAGTGAATACAATATCGGTTATCACTTTTACATGTTGTTTGTGCTCCTTGAGTGACATAATACGCTAACTAATGGAATGGCGTACTAAGCCTGTAACTTTTAACTTTTATTAAGAATTCTAAAATATCATTCTTGAAGATATAATGGTTTAATTTTTATAAGTCTAATTTTGAACTTCGAACTTTCGAGATAAATTAATTTCACAGAAAAAATTTTTACATCAAAATTTAATTAATATATTCAAGCGAAAATAAAAGAAATAGTAAAAATAAAATTCAAGTAAGATTTTTTGCTCATTTACTTTTTTAATTCGTTCAATCATCTACTTGATTGATTTAATAATTAATTGGAACAATTTTTCTGTTTTTAATTTTTTACAATTATTAGAATTGATATAATCATTTTAGTGAGAGGTGCAAATTTAAAAAATTTATAATTGAATGAATTAATTTGGTAATTGGTGACTTACTTTCTGTGTTACTACATATCATTTTAATGTCAAAATCTTTATCTTTCAAATGATACTAAAATGAGTGTCCAACTTGAAATTTTACACGTTTTTCTCATATGCAGTTATTTTTCGTTTTGACATGGAATCACCCTTTAGTTACAACCTTTATTTGTGTAAATAATAATAGATAATGCAAATATTAAGTATAATATGAAATTAAAAAAGGCTTCACTTACAATAAAATGCTGTTTTCATTCACGTTAATCAGATTTTCATAATAAACTTAATCTCATAAATACACCACGAATGTTGATGATTCGATACAGAAAATACGTATTACATTTTATTAGTGCCTAACTATAATCCACAAGATCTGATTTTGAACCGGCACACAGTGACACCAAGTGCAATTAGCAATTGCAACTTGTTTAAAACCACTAGTATAAATTTAAATAAGAAAAGTCAACTTACATTTCCTCTTAAATATATCGGTTGATAAAAAATTCAAATATTAATATAATCTTTACAAGAATAACGGTCACAATTTTATTGAAGGTTTGGCTTAAGATTTTAAATTTTAGTGTCCATAAATTAGGTATGTCAATTTCATTGCGCAATTGTGCTGGCTAACTTGAAACGTATTCTTACGCTCTTTCATTTAATCGTTGCTGAGAGTGTAAAGAGTACAAAATGCACTGGAAAAAATTTATGGAATAAATAGTTTGGTAATTAATAACCATCAATTTCTTCAATATTAATGTTTTAAGATAAAGTTGGAGGAATGTGAATTGTATTTGTTTATGGCAATATTAATAAAATTAAAAAATATGTTTTATATAATAATAAAATACAATGTATAACTGACGTCTTTTATTTAATAAACTCGACTTTTCTTAGAGTGCATTTTCTCACGTTCACTAACATATCTATATTTTCAGTAATTGACATCCCTACCATAAATCGATGTAACTATAGATTCCACCTCTTTTTAATTAATTAATTTTTAAACTGGTAATAATTCTGCTTTTATAAACAAGCTTTGTTTTGCTTGTACAAAATTCATTATTTTTAGTTTTTGCCTAATTATACTTATGCATAAACACAAAATAGTTGACTCCGATCTCAAGTAAAGACATCAAGATTGGTTATGAGTTTTTTTTTACAAGTTATTACCATACTTTCAATTCTTGCATTTTTATTTTCTAAATATGTATTTCATTATAAGTTTAACTCCATTAAACAAATTATGATCCGCAGACTTTTTTTTATTAATTTAATTATAATATCAAAATCATTCATATGCAATATGTACATACCAAACCAAAATATTTTTTAAGTTCCGTTTCCTTTTCCGCCAAATAAATCCAAACTTGAAAAAATACAAAAATTTAGTTCCTAGAACAAATACACGACAACTCTCATTAAAAAGTTCCAAATAACAATATTTTCAATTACAATTATTTTTATTTATTATGGTTTATCGGTTTTTTTTTTTGATTTTATGTTTCTTTTAAATTAAATTAATAATATTGGTTGTACTAATTTATATAATTTTTATTTTTTATTCTTAAGTTGTTCTTTGCCAACACATAAGTTTACGCACCTGCTGCACAACACTTGAAATGAAAAGCAATCGTGAACCAAGAAACAGTTTAACAATATTGACAATTAAAAATAAAAATAAGCAACCGACCAACTACTACTATTACTAAAGACCGACTACTCTATAATAACGGCTAACGATAGTGTCAAAGATACTCGTGTTTTGTTATTCCTACAACTACTTGAGCAAAAAACATATATATATATATATATATATATATATATATATATATATATATATGGGTAATTCTGTTTTTACATTTACCTTTAAGAATACTACTTTTTTTTAATTTATATTTTTTAAATTAACTTTTGATGCAATTATGTTAACAACACCTCGTGGAGTCAAAAAATTAAAACGAAGGTGTTTTTTTTTCTTTTGATTACTGTAATCGCGGATTTCAGCATATGTGTCCAATTCCTCTAGTGTAAATACAAACACTTGTACGTAGACTAATTTGTGTTCAACGAGTCTGTCATTGACCAGTGTTGAGTTATATAAACGGTCATTTCGGTATATATATATATATATATTTATATATATATATATATATATATATATATATATATATATATATATTAAATTTATTAAAATATTCGTTTTATTCGAATATTCGACATAAAAATATTCAAATTATTCGTTATTTGAAAAAGACCATTTTTAAATTCTTCGAATAATTATTCGTAGTAAATTGTTCGAATAATACGAGCGAACATTATTCGAATGAAAACCCTAGTAGATATTTTTACGAATGAAAGTAGTTTTTTATTTTTTCTTTCGTTTCTTATTTAACTTTATGTGTTAACCGCTAACACCAAGATACTTTGCATAAAATTATAAGGAAAACTAAACGGTATATGCTTTAACCATGTAAAGTATGTATATTATATAACTATATATATATAACTTTTTTTTACCCACTTTAAGGACAATAATGTAATATCAAACATCATTTTTATAATTTAATTTGCGACAAAAAACTTTTGAATTAAATATTAGTTTATAACTGAAACTTTTTTGTTTCATTTATCCATCCCTGAGTTCTTTATCTACCTTCCAATGTTACTTCTTAGGCACAGAAAAACATAAACACGTCATAGTATAGTATGTGTTTTATGTATCTGAAATGTTTGCCCGTTTTGTAGTTATTTACTTTTGGACGTATATTGTTCATTTTCTTATTTTAAAAAATTGTTGTTGTTATAGTCCTAGGAACAACTAAATATGCTTTTGTTTCTGTCTATGCACATTTGATGATGATATGAATCTGCATTGATGCAACACCTAAAAATATGTATTGATTTTCATACTGAATGTAGCTCCTGTGATGCTAATGTGGGATGCGAATATGTACAGTGTCGGCCAAAACTAACTGAACAAAAGTTACTTTTTAATTAGTTTGGATGTAAAGCTAATTTTTATTGGTTTTGAAGAATAATATTGTTTATATAGAAGGATTGATCATAATAACAGAAATATATTTTTCATACTCATAACATAAAATTAATAGAAATGTTAAATAAACACAAAAGTAAAAAATCTAAGCCAAAAAACTAATATCTTGTGACAACCCCTTTGCTTTTGACAACTTCAGTGAGTATTTTAGGCTTATATTAGGAATTATACAAACAGTATTATATATTCTTATCATTAGCATTGCCATTATGATTATGTTAAAAATGTTAAACGAATTTGTGATTATGAAAAAGCTACAGAAAGAATCCGGAAATCCTTCAGAAGATGTAAATTCATTCAAAACGTAATTAAATTGAGGGGGACCCTGTTATTTTTGTTAAACTTTATTAAGATATATTCATGTTTTCCTTTAAAGACTTCGGAAGGTTTTTTCTTGCATCTTTACAGAATTTATTTGTTCCTTTCATTAAAGATAAATTAATTTTCCTTGAATTTCTTATGGAAAACGACTTAAATTATATTGCAAAATTTGGGATTTCTACGTAAAAAAATTGCGGAAAAAGTAGTGCTTTCATAGTATAGGCTGACTTCTGCTGTCTGAACTGTAGAACTTTTTTGAAATATTCGTAGATAACAGCAAATCTATTTACCTTTTTTATTTTAAAATTCAACCAACATATTGCTAAGGACTTAAGCTATTAGATAAGCTACACAAATTCTAGAAACTTAAAGTATATAGCGGTAAAATTGCGTCAATAATGTATTTTTATAATTTCGTACACAGACTTTTGCTTTCTAGTGTATATTAAAAAGAAAATGTTTGATTTCACTTAAATTCTGTAAGGTTTACAATTAATTATAGTAACGACGTTAAAGAGAGGTATGTATATACATTGTACACGTATATACAATTTTAATTTATTTTTAAGTTCTTTGCTAATTTCGTAGGTGTTGGTATGACGAATCCTGGGAATAAATTTAGTGCCTGATGGAAGTTATCGAATTGGAAATATCGTCATAATATAAACATTTGTAGATCAAGTGGAACGAAAGGTGCTGATAATGTGTGTAGTGTTCCCAGTAAGTATAATCTTTAAAATCACTATTTATATTCGGCGTCAGTTTTTATTGTTCTTTTTCACATTTTAAACATGGTTAAACATCCTGATGATCTCAAAATTACAGAGGAAATGTTTGACGATAAGTATTTTATCTTTTTTTCCGCGAAGAAATACAAATGGATCCGTAAAGGCCAACATATGAAATTGTTTGCTGCCTCCAGATGAAAATCGTCATCTGTGAACTTTTCAAATGTACTTCTTAAAAATTCTGTTCTATGCTCAAAAAAAAAAAAAAAAAAAAAAAAAAAAAATGGATCTTGCATCAGTATTATGAAATTCTTATATTCAAACACCAATTATATCAAAAATCATCAACGACTACGAATTCTATGAAAAATAAGAATGTTAGAAAGTCTGAGAGAACAAAATTCAAAATATAACGTCACAAACAAAAGAATTAAAAGCAAGTGGAAGTGTAAATAATTTTATAAAAGAACACTTATTAAATAAATATTGTTAAATTATATTTATAAAATAATATTAATAAAGAAAAAAATATTTATAAAAGAAAACATAATACATTTTTCTGAAAAAATATACGCAATTAAAGAAATTACAAAAAATTGATTTATATTCATATTATCTCTTATGAAAATTAATCATGGCATCGGAAATTCGTAATATAAAGAGTCCCCGAAAACTGTTTTCTTGGACATATGACTTATGAAGATTGTTGAGACCATCTGTGTTAAAAGACAAATAAAGAAGAGATATACAAAATTGTAAATTCCTTTTTCAATTTCTGACCAACAATTTGTTTTGATACAGATACCTAGGAATTAGTTATTTTGTACTTGAATTAGCTATTTTAAAATTTTCAGAATTTTTAACATTGGGGTTATGGGTTTGAGCCCTGAGAAAAAAGATAAAATAATTTTGTTTAAGGATTAGGAAAATTTTTAGTTTTAAAAATTAAAATTATTTGATATCTTCTACTAAGTATTTATATTTTTATTTTAATTAAAATTAAAGTAAGCTTATTCAAAACTCCTCCCTGAACAGATCCCAGAAGCCCCTGGTTTTTAAGACACAAATTCACCATATTATTATCTATATTTAAAAGCCTAAAACACAATTAAACAGAAAGGTAATAAACTGTGGAATTCAAAAAGATAAACAAAATGAGAAAAAAATTGAAAAAATTATAATTTTTAAGATTTCAATCATTTTTGAGCAGATTTGTTTCAATCAATCTAAAAATTAGTATTTCTTAGTTTTTATTCGAAAATTTGTAGGGGACCAGGACGACCATTTTTTCCCTCCATATAAAAGTGGTTCAATCCATATATATGTATATTAGTACTTCGTCATCATTCGAAATTTAAAATACACTTAAATATAATTTAAAAAGTGTTTCAGAAATTTAAGTCCACCTTTATGAGAATACGTATTACATTTTTCATATCAGGGTTACAATTTCAAATGAATTTTATATTAAACTTATGTTTGTTGGGTATATTTACATACAGTGTCGGCTAAAACTAACTCAACAAATAGTTTTATTAATTTTACAAAAACATTTATATCCATATAAAGGAAACATCCTTTATATGGATATAAATAAAAACTCTAAATAAAAACATATAAATTAATTAAAAAATATAAATTAATTAAAAAATTAATTCTACAAAAATATTCATAGAAAAAAAAATAAATAATGATTTCAATTACTAAAATGATTTATTCAATCAAAAATTTTTTTTTAAATTTGCACCTCTCACCAAAAATGATTATATCAGTTACTAAAAATTGTAAAACTTTTAAATAAAGAATTTTTTTTAATTAAATACTTTTGGTATTTAAAAAATGCTTAAAAAAATCAAAACTTTAAATAATGTATAGATTTAATGAATCCAAAAGTTAAATGAATAATATAATTAAATCAATCAAGTAAGTAATTGAATGAATCAATTTGTTAATTACAAATTTATTTTATTTTTTCTTCACTATTTTTTTTATTCTTTTAAGTTTATTTATGTTTTTATATTTCTTAAAATAAATATTTTCAATTTTTATATCCTATTTTCTATCCGAAATGCAATAATATACATATAAATGTTTTTCTATGTTTTTCTTAATATATTGGCATATTTCTGAAATGAGGCATGATATTGACTTGAATCTTTTGCAAAAGATCGGAAATTATATATGCTAAAGGATAAGCCTAATTTGGTATACATATTTTTAAAATTTTTTTCGCTATTTAGAAATAAACCAAACAAAAGGCCCAATTTGGGGTTTTTGGAGAAAATACAAATTTTTAATTGTAATAACATATTTGTTTATAAAGATATCTTAATGAAATTTGCAGGAAATGTGGATCTTATTAATATAAATAAATGCCCGTTAACCAAATTTCAATCAGGTGTAGAGTTTTCCTGAATTCCTAAATAAACTAATCAAAATTCCCAAAAATTGGATTTTTTACATTTTTGGCTATAGAATCCACATTTTTTCGAAGGCCCATAGATTTTGATTTAAAACTTTTAACAACATATTGAGGATTCTTAGAATATATTCCGCTTGTCGATTCGTGCTTTGGGATTTGAGAAAAAATGATCTAAAGTCAAAACTTTCATATAAAATGGGACGAAAAAAAATTTATTTATTTATTTATGTTTTTTTAAACTTTATTTTAAAGTATAAAATGGTATAAAATATTTATAATTTTTATTTTAAAGCATTTTTCATAAATAATTGCTTCTATAAATTAAAAAAATTTATATATTTTATATATTAAACATTTGCTAAAATTAATCTTGTCTGTTTGTTGGGTATTATGAGCGTATTTGTATATGTGAATGTTATTTTTTTTTTTTCTTAAGATTGCCCGGTTAGTTTGGTAACGGGGATGGCAAAAAAATGTACCAGTTAGTTCTTAAAATTATACTAAGAGAAAAATTTGTTACAAAATAAAAGTTATGTTATATTATTTTATAATAAAAATGCTAAACTTGTTTAATTATTTCTGAATTGAATTTTATGCAATACATTTGATTCTGGAATTTTGTTTTTCTTTGTAATTTCAAAAAACTGTACTGTAAACTGTAAAAATGTTTTCCATTTATCTGATATTAGTAGTAGGGATGCTATATATTTTTTCGATGTCCCCCACTCTAAAAAAAACTTCCATTGAGTTTCCAGAATTATGTATATGTCGTATGGAGACAAATATGTAGATTTTTCTGTGTTAATCTCCAACACCATGATGATGATGATTGCAAACTCTCAAAAAACTATTAAAAAAAAACATGCTAAAATGCTATATTCGGCTTTGCCGAACCTTATAAACGCTTCACCCGTGTTGAGATTTTATATGAAAATATATTATATTTTAAATTTACTAAAAAAAAACACAACATACAAAATGAAGACAACATTAATTTGATTGATTGATTGATTTAAAAATTCGAAATTCCAATATTTGCAACATATCTCTGTGCAAGTCAATAGCATCAAAAAATCAAAAATCGCGATATCTCGCTTAATATTGGTTTGATTTAGTTCAACACCAAAATTCGGAAAAAAATTTGCGAATATTCTGTGAAAGAACGAAGTCCTTATCATTTATAGTAGCCTAAAAAGTTGAAAAAAAAAAACAAATATACTTTAGTTTATTGTTGTTATTTGTTTTATTTCCTCAGAAAAAGTTCCCGAATTTTCTGTGAAAGAACAAAGTCCCTGGCTTATTTATATAAGTGCTTTAAAATGGCGAAAAAGATTCATATATTTCGATTCTTATAAAGATCCAGAAAATATAAACTTTTTTGGTCTCAGACGAAAATTGTGGCAATTACAAATGGAATATCAAACTTATGTGTACGTATGTATATGGGCGATTAACAAAAAATTTTGATTTTAGGTCCTCAAATATATATATATATATATATTTATACAAATGGATTTTAAATGTGCTACAATATATATATATATATATATATATATATATATATATATATTGGCACATTTAAAATCCATTTGTATAAATATAAAGTGATCCGAATGCATATAGAATCAGTTCGCTTTAATCATTTCGTGCAAGGGGCGCGAATGTTATAGCGGTTTTAAGTTGAATATACATACACATTTTTGCAATCTAGAAGTTTATGTATAAATCTGGCAAAAATTATGAATAATATCAACACCTACTGAGTTATTTTAACAAATTTTTGTAATATTTCCAATGTTTAATGTTTCAGGGTTTCCTTGTAAAATTTAAAAAAAAATGTTCATTATACTAAAAATAGCGATTTTTAAAAATTTTGTGAAAACTGCGAATTGAATCTAATTTATTTCTCCATATATTGTACCAAAATATATTATATTTCAGTTTATTATAAAGAAATGCTGTTTAATATTGTGATCCTTTTTTAACCCAAGTAAATTTTGTTTTGGTGTATAAAATTTTTATCTATCGACATTTTTTGATGTTCCTATACATTTCTGTTAAGCATTACAAACACCACCTATTTATGCCAATTATGGTTAATTTCGTGATGTCCATGAGATATGCCTTAGCAATATCTGTTTTGACAAAAGTATCTCGTTTTCAAATATCAACGACATTTGACCTAAATTTATTGTCTCAATCAATTATATTTATTGTCGCAGCGTCCTATTCAAAAAATGAAATAAATCTGCAGTTTCCGAATGGCTGGTTCCATTTCAATGAAATTTTACGCAGTCATAGAAGAAATGTAGTGGATCTTTGATTTTGAACTTGGACTATATAGACATAACGGGAGCGGGTTCACAAAGTTGGACACCTCGGGTATGACAAATATTTTATGTTATTTTTTATAGTTTACGAGATATTGAGCTTCAACAATTAAAATTTTTACTTTTGGACGCACCTTGGTGAAGTTTTGAATAATTGCAAAAGATGAGATTTTATACTTTTTTTGCTACATCTTCAAAAAAAAAAATTCTATTACCAGCTTTGCGATTTGAGAAATTAAGGCGAAAATTTAAAATTTATAAAAGTAATAAATCTAGTTTCTGGTCCTAGCAGGAATACATTTTTTTTTAATTATTTTTCCTTCAAACTATTTTACATTAGTTATCTTTCAGAAAAAAATAAATACTATACAAGCTACCTAAAAAAATTGCATACAACTGAAAAAGAATGTGACTACTTTTTTGGCAAAAAAAAAAAAAAAAAAAACTGGAAAAATCGACTTTTTATAAAGTTCAATTTAATATAACTTTTGACTCCGTCAGTGATGTCAGATTGAGGGAATTGACCTTTTTGAGGGAATTTTAAAAGACAATTTAAGGCGAAGAGAAAAAGGAAGGGAATGTTATTTGATATCAAAATAAAGGGAATTTGAAACATATTAAAATAATGAAAAAATAAGAAAAAATGGATATTGTCACACGCACTTATTTTACCAAATTTGGATATTTTCAGTGTTCTCGTTTGTATTTTTAGTAAAAATTTTACTTTTTATTAAAAATAGTTTTCTAAGGATAAGGGAAAACTTCACGTACAAAAGTAAAAATTTTAATATTTGAAGATCAGTATCTCGTAAACTACGTACGACGATTTTTTTTTATAGCGGAATCTGCTCATATAAAAACATTTCAAATCAGTCTAGATATAACAAATCAGAATCGTTTAAAATATTTGTTATGTCCGAGGTGTCCAACTTTGGGACCCTGTGATTTTATTGTGTAGAGTAACAAAAAGCTAAGTTCGCGCAGTAATCCATGCTATTTCATTAGAAACTGTAAATGTTCCTCGCGAAAAACTGACTTTTTTAAAAGTTTTCGCTCATGTTTTCCAAACTTTGAGACTATCTATTGCGTTGGCAATTTCGAGCACATCAACGAGATATAGCGCAAAATACGTATAACTAGAACAAGTATCAATCTCTGTTTCAAAATTTGTATTCCTTTGAAGGGCACACAAATTCCGCCAAAAAACCAAAATTAATGCAACTGTTGAAAGACTGCACAACAACAAAGAAGGAGTCGAATTTATCCACAAAGTCCGATTGGTTTATATAAAATCGAATGAGATCAAAAAGTATAAACCCGAGAATAAAAAGTGTAAAAGAATGGGTAAAAGTTAAGTAATTTTCACCCCTTTTTCTAAGTTTTTGAACTTTGAGCAATAATAATAATTATAAAATGAAATGTATGGTGCTAAAATTTTGCACATATAAAATTAACGTATGAAATTTATACTCTTACTAACACTAACGATACGTAAATTTTACGTAGTAAAATTTTTTGTATTTGAATTCAGAATATGTAAACGTCTAAAAAAATTAAGATTTTCTTTTTAATATATTTAAATATACTTGAAGAAAAAACTTCTGGAATTTCATGCTGATAAATTTCAACACACGAGAGTAATAAGTGTTTGAAAAAGTATACGTAAAATTTACGTACATTAGTATTCTAAGGTTAAAGTCGTTTATAACAAGTTTAAAAAGTATTGATAATGGCCTTGACATTTTTGGTGAAGGGTATACATAAATTTATTAAACTTTCTCTAGGTTTCTAAAGTTATATTTAGTAAGGGGATATTTAGACTTTTTTGTATAAAATAGGGAGATTGATCTCCCTACCATATTTAGTTGATGGTAATGATTTTATCATTTAAAGAAAAACAATCACGTATGTATTTATACATCTGTATAAACGTACGTACAACTAAAGTGTCATTTTCATTTCATCAACATTTCCTTATTAATGAAATGACATTTACATGAACATTTCGATTTGTTGCTGCAAGTCCTTGTACAAGCGTCCGAATATTGATAGTTTGTTGTCATGTGTCAAATTTAGTTTAAATATTTCAATTTCGATAAATGTATTTATGAACTATTAACAGACAAATAAGGAATCTTTAAAGAATAAGTATGTATATATATATAAGAATATATTTAATTATTAAATGTTAATTTTAATTTACTACATACTTAATACTCGTAAGTTTTGCAAAAGTTTATTGATTTTTAATTAAATTCAATATATTGGTAGACATACATGATATAATGTATTTATATCCCACACTACCATAGATGGTTGGGATATTATGTGTTTTGTACTGATGTTTGTAACGCACAGAAAAATTCATCTAACACCCACCTTAAAGCATACCAATCGACATAGAATCACTTTTTTAGTCGATCTAACGATGTCCGTCCATCCGTCTGTCTGGTCGGACAGCTGGCTGGCTGGCTGTCCATGTAAACCTTGTGCACAAAGTACAGGTAGCAGTGTTGAAGATAATGCAATGAAATTTGGCACATAGGACTTTCATGACACAAGAACGAAGCCTATAGAAATTGGTTATGATCGGTCCATTATTTCATCCAGCCCCAATACAAATGTCCTTTCGGAATAAAGGTTTAGCGATCATAAATGCCTAAAATATAGCAATATTTTAATGAAATTCGGTGTATGGAAGCTTTTTATAAGTATTAATCTTTGTGAAAATTTTCCTGAAGATCGGTTCATAATTGGCCATAGCTTCCATATAAAACCATCTTCCGAAAACACAAAAAAGTGCATAAATCACATGTACATGTTAGTATCAAATTTATATTCGACACAAATAAGTTTTATATAAGTAGAAATCACAATGACAAATTTTATGAGGATCGCTCCATAATTTACCATAGCTCCCATATAAGCTCATTTTCGGGAAGCACCCTAAAGTGCTTAAATTCATATAAATGTTAGTATTTTTGATGTACATGCACAATGGTGTGGGGTATCATATGATCGGGGTGTACCGACTATATCTTTCTTACTTGTTTTACTTTGAATTTAATTTAACATAAAAAAAAACCTTAAACATTACATACTGTAGTTGTAGGTCATTAAAACAAAACAAAAATTGGACACTTTAAAGGTTTCTTACATATCGATTTCTATATGATTTAAAGAAACCTGAAATAAATATTAACGAAATATCTGCATTTTTTTAATTTAATAAAAAATGTCAAAGAATAACAATATCGTAATGATGGAAATACATTTTTTATTAAACTAATTTTTAAAATGTTAGTAAGTGTAGGTTGCATTTTTTTGAAGTGGCTTCGATTATAAATTGGCGAAACTTGATGATAAATTGACTTTATAATAGATTCCGTTCCTTACTCCTTAAAAATGAGAGAAGAAAAACACACACAATATTTTATTAATAATTTTTTCTTATCTCAATAATAATTTTATTAGTCTTTTTCATTTCTTATTATTTTCCATTTTCATTTTTTTTTTGTTTTTGTTTTGTTTTTAATAATATAATTTTAATATACATATGTATGTATATGTATATTTTGTTTTTCCTCATTATACATATTAAGTTTTATTTTATTTTTTTACTCAAAAATTGTATGTATATGAGTTGTTGTGTGTGCTTACGTAATTCTTTTTTATAATTTAATATAATAATTATAATATAATTACATATATTTTTAATTTGTTGTTGTTAGTTATTAAATGTAAACAATTTTTGAATGCAGTACAATACAGGTAGGCTTATTAAATATAATTAAATTAAAGAAACAATCAACTCAATATTATATTATTCTTTATTGGCTGCTTTCTATTTATGTATATGTTTGTAAACAGAAGTTAAAAGTTGTTATCAAGAAAATTCAATTGTTTATAGGTATAATTAATAATTTATAAATAGAGCAAAAAAAAGTTATTAAACAAAAACAATAATAATTATAAATATGAATATATTTTATTTTTGTATTTATATGATGTCTGTTATTTTTTTTAAGTTTCGTATTATAAAATTTAACTAATAAAAAAATTGTTCTAATAATGTTTTAAAATTAAACTAAGTTCATTTTTTTTTTTGTTATTAATATTTGTATTGATCTCGTAGAGAAAACCTAATAATTATTTTAACGTATTTATAAATTTTCATGAAAATAATGTAATATGTATAGTTTAAACCTATATATATATATATATATATATATATATATGTGTGTGTGTATGTGTGTGTGTATAAAAATATTTTACAAATATTTATGAATTCATATCAAATTTTTTGTTTTTTTTATTTTTTCGAAATTCTAAGTACAATAATTTGTTACAAGTATTTTTATTAATAAACTAAATTGACAAAACATTTAACATAAATTACATTGATAGAGACATTAAATAAAACATTTAGATTATCAGAAACATAGACAGACAGACACATAAACATTTTAAACATTTACACATTTAAGTCTTTGTTTTATTTAATGTAATTTGAGATTATTAAATATAAAATTGTTCAAATAAATCTTAAATTAATCAATAATGATATACAACAGCGAGCATTAAAAATATAACGCTATGCAGATCTTGTGATTAAATTCTTCAATTCTATGGTATGTTTGATCAAAATTGTTACACTTATGAACAATTATCAAAAATTTTGTTAAAACTGTTCAAATTTGTGCGAGCAAAAAAAAAAAAATAATTATTACTGCAACTTTCATTTAATGATGTTCTCTTGGATACTGTGACACTTTCCATTGACACTAGACACTTTTTGTGTGTCGTAATGGACATGCACCGTTTTTCCCTACGTACAAAAGTGTTCGACAAAATGATATATGAACAAAAATCACATAATGCACAAGATTCCGTTATAAGCAAAATATATGCGGTCAAAGATCATACAGTGTTGAAGTTTTTATGCTCTTTAATGTACATACATAATACTTGTGTATCAATGTATGTGCTATTATACATACAAACACAAATTTAGTACATAAACTTCTATATTAAGCATGTAACCAAAATTAGGTATCTAAGTCGGATGTTGTAGTAAAAATATGCACATAAATTAGTACATATAGAAACGATTTATGTATGTGTAATATTCTGACTTTTACCTTAAATTGAGCCTAAAACAAGTATAGTGTTGAAAAATAATAAGGACGATAAAAAATATCAATATTTTCTTAAATCTTCATTAACCACCAGTGTGACCATTTTAGCATTTTTTTAAATATAATGAATTTTATTATTAATTTTATATGAGCTTCAAAAATATAAAATAAATGTTTCAAAAATATTAAAATGAACTGTCAAAAATTGTATGGAAAACCATTTTCACAACAACTGCGCAAGCATGTGCAGTTCAATTGTGCATTTATAAATCAGCTTTTGTTTATGTTTAAAAATTACTAATATATGCGATGTAAAAAATTATAGTTACGTTAATTATAGTAAAATCAAGTATTTTTGATTTTAACAAAATTTTTCAATTGTTTGCAATGATTTCTTATTTTTTTATTCACGTAGCATGAATCTGCACAATTGCACAAATGAAAAACTTAAGCGTTTAAATGAGTACCCTTATTGTTATTTTCAAATATATACTATTTTAAAATGAACTTATTATATAGATCTTGAGCCGAAAATGGAATAGTAGAAGGTGTCAAGGGCTTGTGTCCCAGTGCACAAATGACAATGTTATACATGAACAGAAAAAGTTTAAGAATTATGAAAATTATGATGGTTATTAACATGGGACGCTGTCTGATCAGATCGAGATTAAGTGGATGTAAAATTGAGAATAATAAAAGTACTTTATTAATTTAGCATTTTTAAATAAACTTTTAGCATTTTTCAGCTTTAATTTAAACACAATTTAGCTGAAAATTTTTTGCGCTTGGTCCCACTGTTAACTACCACTGACTTAATAAAAATAATTAAATAAATCAAATCTGTAAGATCTTTAATTTGATAATAAAATAGACATTTTAGACCATCGTCTCATTTTATAACTTGTGTGGGAAATTATTTTAATTAGCATTAGTTTCTGATATATTTTATTTAAAGAATTCAAAATTTTAATACTTAATAATTTTATGATTTTTTTTTCCAAGATATAATCGAAACTATTTCTTTTTGCATATTCTTTAAAATTGTTTATCTGCAAAAAATCTTATTTTGACAACCAATTAAGATGTTGTTGTGTGTCAAACTTTTCCATTATTTATACTTAATTTTTAAAAATTTCTATTATCTTTTGTAAAAATTTACTGCAAAAAAAAAAAAAAAAAAAAAAAATGCATGAAAAAAAAGTTTAAAAGTTTTTGCAAACGATTTCCATATTTTTCTTCGTTTAACGTCGTGGGTGTTTTTAGTAACAACGATTTCGTTAATAAAGACCGTGTCCAAATTATTTGTTCTATTTTGGCGAATAAATAATAGTAAAAAATTATAATGAAAACGCGTTTAAATAACGATATAAATGAAATATTATTAGAAAAGTTTACAATTTCATTCTGAGAATGAAGACTTCGACCATATTGTTTTTACCTAAAGTGTATTTGAATTTACAATATCTGGTAAATCAATTATAAAATTATAGATGCGCACATGTAAATTACAAAAAGCTGAAAAAGATTGTTCTTTTATATATATATATATATATATATATATATATATGTAGGTTGTTATTGAGGGCATAATCCAAATTTTTTAAATACTCATGATCCCTTTAGATAAAATATAAAATATATATAATATATATATATATATATATATATATATATATATATATATATATATATATATATATATGTGTAGGTTGTTATTGAGGGCATAATCCAAATTTTTTAAATACTCATGATCCCTTTAGATAAAATATAAAAGAATGCAATTCTGGAAATTAATTTGGTTTTTATATTTTTGGTATTCTAACTACGAGGGGCATTAATTTATTCATTTCAAATGAACAATAAAAAGTATATTCCTTAATATTTTGAAGTATATAAATGTACTTGTTACATACATACCAATTCTATTATATGTATGTACTTAGTTCTATTATGTACTATTAATTTTTTTGTTTGTATTACCACAGCCGATTAGTAATAGAACAATTGTAAAAGGTTTTATAAACTCGTTGAAACACTTAAATGGAACTGTATAAAAAAGTGTTTTGTTGTCCGTTATTTTAGTCCACGATAGTGGACTTTAATTAATTTTCCATCATTCTTAGCCTACAAATAATTTTGTTCCTAATCAAAATTTATTTAACAAACCTTTCTTTCATATTAAATGTCATTCTTACTGTACTACGCTTAACAATAAAATAGTCTTAAATATAATTTAATTAAATTTTGAAGAAAGCAAACAACACTATTGTTTTTATCATTGGTTCAGTCACATCGGTATTTAGCTACTCTCAGTTGGCCTTCATCATCTAATAAGTTATGACTCATGAGTCAAACCGAAGTTTTTTGAAAAAAAAAAAAAAAAAAAAAAAAATGGTTCCCTGTCAATATTAAACTATTTACATTAAGATACTTTATTTGATATTTATATTGTCCTTTCTCTATAAAACAACTTATTCGTTAATAATACAATCACGCCCAAATTTTTTTATTTTTAATTTTATAACAAATTCATAAATTATAAAATTGGTTATTTTTTCACGATCTTTTAACATTATCATCCAACATTTTATATATGTCATATTCATTAATATGAGTAATTTTAAAGATAACATTTTTCTTTTATATACTAAAAATAAATAATGCTCAAAACGGAAATCAATTGAAAATTGTAAAACAAATATCTTAAATTATTCCAACGCAGCCAAGTTTATCGCCAATTAACTCTGAGAATTGATTCTAGAGCTAGGAAGCTTTATAACACCAATTTTTCAGAAGCATATTTTATAATAAACCATTTTTACATAATTTTTTCTGAAGATTGGCCTTGCTATCTTGTAACTAAATATCAAATGATAAAAATATGTTTATAATTAGTAAACAATATGTTTTAATTTTTTTATAGTGCAAAAAAATAAAACCAAATTTTTAAGTAATCGTCGTTGCAACTTTTAAATACAGTAATTCATTTCACCAATTCCAGTCTTGCGAAAGTGCGAAAATGCATATTAAATGCTAATGTTGACCTGAACACCATTTTTAGTAACAATAACGTAACAATTAAAGAACAAATTTTAATACTCCTAAGCTGCGTTGCCACAAAGAAGAATTTTTCCTACCAAAATTTTCTCTAAGAACTACAAAAAATTGCGAAAGATAAAATTATATTTGAAATTTTAAATATAGTTTGTAATATGGTAGTAATTCATTTATTTATGACTCTGGTAAATATTCTGCTAATTAATGCCAGCCAAATAATACCCTTCAAAATATGAGTACCTATAAAATTTAATTTTTCACCTTTTTAAGAAGTGAAAATAAATTAGTTTTCATTAAAATTTTAAAAATAACGTTTTAATCTCTCGAAATTGTTTTTACAAATTTTCAAAAAATTTAATAATTTTTAACACTTGGGGAAAACTATTTTTTATAAATATTATACTCCAAAAAAATGGATGCAATTCCAGAAGCTTAAAAAATATTTTTGTAAATGTCAAGAACTCCTAATAGTAATTTTACTATTCTGAATAATAATAATAATAATAATAATAATAATAAAGTTAATAATAATAATAATAATAATAATAATAATAATAATAATGAATAAGCTTTATTTATTATTACTTTCTTTGGATATTTATTTGGAAATTTATCTTAAATTTTTTAGGAGTTATAGATTCTACCAAAAAGTCTTTATATTTGAAACAAACCAACCAAACTACCAAACCTTCGAATATTAAAGGAAATCTATCAATTTTGATCCAGTTGGACCAAAATGGCAACGCTACTCCTATGATTGATGAATTTTAACTTTATTTCCATTTTAATATATTTTTTTTTTCATTATGATTTTCAAAATTTTTTCTACCCAATTAATTTTATTTTATTAAAATGATTTGTGTAATATTTTAGGTTTTTCTTGTAACAAAATATATTTTCATCGTTAGTCGTTGTAAAATTTGGTACGTTTTCTTATTATAAAATTATTTTTGTTAAAGAATGGCAACGATGTAAATTGACGTTTGTGCAAAAGTTCGCACAGAAATTACGCATTTGGTTATAGGTGGTGCTAAATAATTTTCTATTTGTTTGTTGTTACACATATATAAAAAAAAACTTCGCATATTTGTACTTTCACAAGACTAAAACTGTTGACCTGAATTACTTTGATATTTCTCTAAAATGCCTGCGTTAGAAATAGCTAAGTGCACAAGTCATATTGTGGGTTTTACACCTAATGTTTTATTAAACTATGAAATGTATGTTTCCATGAGTGCCTCGAAAAATATAGTTTAAGATGATGACCAAAATATTTTTTCTCAAGTTTTTAAATATTTATTTAATGTGGACAATTTTAACATTTGAAATTTATATTTTAAAATCTTCGATATTGTCAGCCAAATAATAGTTTTATAACGAAATTAAAATAGACATATGTAGATCTTTGTTTTGACATTGTAAACAATGTGTAAAAATCGTATGTTCAAATTAAAAAAAAGATTAAACGTTTGAATAATATGATAATGAATAAAAATTTTTAGGAAATCAATTTTATATACTAATCATCACTGTCAATTTTTTATCTTTTCTGTTCCATACAAATCAAGGCACTAATACCCAAAATGCTGAAATATTTTTGTTTTTTTTTTCTCAATTTATATATTGAGTTGCGACATATGTTGTAATATTTTGTATTTATATGGAATTTGTGGTCTATATACATTTGTATAATTTACTTCAAATAATTGTGAATTTTTATTGCACTATTTATTATAATTAAATATTAGTTTTGCTGATGTATGTATTTGTTTAATTTGTCTTACTGGTACTAGAGAAAGGGTCCTTTGATTTATTATATATATAAATTATTATTATTACAATATATATATATATATATATATATATATATATATATATATATATATATATATATATATATATATATATATATATATATACATGTATATATATAGTAAAATGGTACTTGCGTATAAAATCGAATAAAATTAAAAAGTTAGAGCCGAAAGAAAAACTGTATGTATGTGTTATGCCTAATTCATTAATTTAATATGTATTTTAACAATTGAATTTTCGTTTTTTTTTTTTTAATTTCAATATATAAGTTTAGTAAAAATGCTAACTCTGTTTTACTTTTAATTTATGTTTATATTCACAAATCATATCATTCCTTTCTTTATTATTTAACAACTCCTTAAAAATTCTTTTTTCAGCGATTAAATATACTTTTTAAAATGTATTTTATATATTGTGGTTTGTTTTAATGCACTTAAAAATGTACTTTATGGGTTTAGTTTTATTTAAATTATTATATACCTAAAGACTAGAGGTTATTTTTGTATGTGTTTATTTTTCAATATGGAATTTGCTTCGCAAAATTATAAATATTTTTGTCTTAATACAAATATTTAGTGAATGGTGATTTTTTTTACTAAATATGACGAAAGCATGCGTAACATTTGTTCATTCTTAGCCATTTTATGTTAGTATACTGTTTAAACTTTTAAATGAGGTTTTTGGTTTTAAAAAATATTTTATTTTACTTTTTTATTTTCAATTAATACTTCGAATTATGTTTTAATATATTTAGATTATTTTATTTCAATAAGAACAAGCCTCATATATTTAACTTTTTTGAAAAGTATTATTATTTTTATTATTATTATTTTTTTTTTTTGAAATTCTGCTAATTCTTTTATTAATTTATTTCTTTTTGTAAACAAGTTTTTTTAATGCATTTATTTACATACATACAAACCATTAAGATAGTTTTTATTTCTAAATAGTTTTTACTTACTAATGAAGGCTATCCTATTTTATTAATTATTTATGTATTTATATGTAATTGTTTTAGTATTATTTAATCAATCAATTAATCAGATTTTTGTTATTAATATTTTAACATTATAATTTGAACTTAAAGAGAGGTATTTCTATTTTCCCAAGTGTTAATAATATCAATTTTAGTTCTTCATATATTGTAACAATAATTGAATTCAGTGCAATAATTTCTTCAAGAAAAATTTGCAAACTGTTTAGAATTGTTATCAAAGGTCCCATGGAACAGGTTTCTAATTCAAATTTTAGCAAACAGTGTTTAACAGAATTTTATTTCTTTGGCAGCATCATTTATCATTTTAATTTCTGAATCAAATGATTTCGTCTTATAAAATATGTTTAAATTCAAACCATTGCTACCAGAACAATTGTATAAATTAACACTATGCGACAAATTTTGAGTTATCAAATATTGCCTCAATGATTTCAACGCGAAATGAAAATATACCATCAAATTCATAAAATCTCCAAAGGGTTTTGTAAAGTTAGTTCGAATTTTGATTTTATGGACTCTTAAACTTTAGATATTTTGGATCGCTTATTTCACTTTGTGTGAAAATAAAATACTGCTTCCTTGACAATTCACATAAAATTTTACATAACCAAGAAATAGAAAATACTGTAGATTATAAAATTTAATCTGTATAGATACCTCGCCTCCTTTTTCGCCCACTTTTATTATACTGCGATATTTTTTTTATCACTTTAATCAAAATTTTAATGAATTTTGTTTACTAAGAACAAAATTCGAAATTCAAGAAACTATAAAATCGAAATTCGAACTAACTTTGAAAAAACATTTAGGGTTTTGCTAGACTACTAGTACGCTTTCATTTTCCGTTGGAATTAATAAGACAATATTTTCTTGTTGAATTTTATTCATTATGAATAAACAATGTTGGCATATAGAGTGACTCCGGTCGATGCAAAAGGCATTTGATAGAAATTCGCCTTTTTATCGCTTTATAAATCAAAATCATGTTTGCACAAATATACATATCGTTGGCAGAAGTACAAAACAACATAGCAGAAAATTTGGATTTTTTATGTTATCAAACTTCAAAAATAACTATTATATTGATGAATTTCAAAACAACGTATCAACAAGCGCCTAATCTTCGTAAATCATTATTTTCAAATAGAAAAATTAAAAATAAAAAAATATTTTATTTTTTTTTAACGAATTTAGATTTGTAAACTCCTAGAGATATGAAAGCTTTTAAAAATTTTGAAAAATCTCTGAAAAAAACCATTTTCTTTTTGTTATAAAACCAATAGTTTGGTAAGTGAATTTTCTCTTTTTGTATATATAATTCGTGATATCAGATATAATTTAGGCAAAATCCCTTCGTTTTGTAAAAAAGTTTATTTTTTCCAGATTTTCAAAAAATTAAAAATTAACTTAATTAAGTTATTTTTTGTTTGTAAGTAAATAAAAAACTACAAAAAACTAAATTATAAAAAACACAAAGAAATATTTATAAACATTAAAAAAATTGAAACGTCCCTAATTATTTAAGAAATTCGTTCATAATATTGGATTTTTCCATTTTTTATTCCTAATTTTATTTTATCAAAAATTAAAATTCCCTCACTTTTTTCTTTTCGCATGAAATTTTCTTTAAAAATTCCTTATGATGAACTGATTCAAAGTACATCTATTCAAAGTACATCTATTTAATATACATATCTTCAAAAATTAGCCACATGTGACCCATTGGGCTTAGTTATATAAATTGAAGATAAATTTTGTATATATATATATATTTTTTTAATGAGTCAATATTAACAAGTCTTAACTCCATACATGAAACAGCTATAAAACTAGTTCCGTTTAATAAAAATATGACACGAAGAGTTTTATACTTTATCTACTTTTGTTTTAAGTGAAAGACTAAATGATTTTACTTAGCTGCTTAATTGTAAATTAAAAAATTAAAGTTTGGTTACGGCCTTTTGCATTTTTGATGACATTTCGCTCATTTACTTCAAGAACGTCATAACTCAAAAAAGAGATTTTTTAGTTAATGATGTAGAAATACGTGTTATATCAAGATTTATCTTCTGTAAAAATATTTTGTATTTGTGTTTTATGATCACCTATTGAGGAGAGAATATTTTATTCATTTTTCTATTAAGGTCATCTGAAAACTTTGAATGCGATTTCAACAAAAAAAAAAAAAAAAATTTTTTTTTTTTAAGTTATTTCTTTTTTTGAGTTTCTTGAAGATCATGACAATAGCAAATTCATTTGGTTTAGATTTTAAACATATTTTACAAGATATTTATAATGTAGACAACTAGGTATTTTAAACTTTATCTCATAATAATATAATCTGGAATTTAACTTCAATATTTGCTCTGCAAGTGCTGAAATTATCGTCAATTTAATATGAAAAAAATTAAGTAAATAAATTGTGAAATCAAACAAATTTAAACATATATAATATGTGTGTACTTTTCGTAATAAGCAAAAAATATTTTTATTTATTTAATAAAAAATTTTAGAAAAATTTACTTTTTAATTTATTTTTTATATAATTAAATGTATGTTATAATAATTTCATTTATTAATGATATTTATAAACCCAACTTAACAAAAAAAAAAAATTATTACAATAAAAATGTTTAAAACAAATAATATTTATAAATTAAAAAAATAGTAATATAAAAAAAAACACAAAAAAGAAATAATAAACAAAACCTGTAAAATAGCCTTCTTTTGAAAAATTCAGCTTTTTGTTAAAAGCTAAAAAAGCATTGTTTTAAATATTATCTTTTTTATAAAAAGTGATTTTTTAAATTTTCTTACAAGTTTTTAATATTTTAAAAATATTTTATTTATATTTAAAAATTATAGTTATTATCTAAAAATAAAATAAAAAATTATAGAAAAAAATCTAAATGACTTAAAACTGTAGACAACGTTATAGTAAAATGTAAGAATATTTAATGCATATATGTTATATATTTTTTGTTTTATTTCATATATACACAGCATTACTTAATATTATTTTATAAGAAAGTTTTCAGTATGAATTTCAAAAAGATAAACAACAATAAAACATATTTTAAAAGTTTAAGAAATAATATGAATTACAAATTTTACTAAAAAAATATGTATAAAATAAAACAATATAAAGCAAAAATAACTATAAATTATCAAAATTATATTTTATGTTTTTTCTTTTGTATTAATTAAAAATAAAACAAACATTAATTATTTGTTTGATTTTCTTGATTAGTTTTGTGGTTTTAGTAAAGCATTTTTAATGTTTTCAACATCATTATTAAAAAAAATTAACTAGTTTTTATTATAATAAAAAAGACATTTTATTAAATATTATGTATTTTTTATATAAATTATAAATTTCCTATAAAAAATGTATTTACATGATATTTTATCTGCTAAAAACATTTCAAAAAATATTTATAAGCTGTTTATGTTGTAAGATTGTTCTGTAGAAATTTTAATTTTCCTTCACTACCTCACTTTAATCCGAATGAATATTTTAATGGCGCTTGTAAAAAATTTTTTTATATTTTATAGAATTTCAAAAATACAATTAAAAAAATTATCACACTGAAAACATTTTGATACTCGTATAATTGGATTTTTATTTTTTAATCTTATTCTCAGTGGAGTGTTATAAGTTGAAGAAAAATAATACGAAATAATTAATAAACATGAACAAATATAGGACGCAAAAGCAAATTTGATAAAGAAAATCTGTTAGAAATTAAAGAAAAATAACTTCATAAACTGCAAATACTTTATTCGGAATATTTTTATGTTTTCCGTATTCACACTGAATAAATAATTGTCCAATTCACAACCTCTGTCGTATCATTGTATATTGTAAAAATTTTTAAATTAATTTGCTTTTACTTTCAAAAATTTATTTTGAAAAAGTTTACGACATACAAAACGACAAAGGTTGTGAATTAGACAAATGTTCGTACAAACAATTTTTAAATTTAATTTTTTTTAAATGGAAAAAAATCAAATGAATTTATATAAAGTTACGACAAAAAAATAGAATCAAATACATTTATTTCACATTTTTTGAGTTTTCGGCAAAATTTTATGTAAGACAATAGAACTTTTAGTGCCATAGCGAATACATTGAGTTATAAGCCTATACTTAAATAATATTCTTTAACATCCCAATAACGGTATATCGTCTCAAGCTCAAATAGTGCTTTTTCAGTGCGGACAAAAAAGTAGGGTCAGCGGTAAATTCGTAAAATTTTTTTCGAAACTATATCGATAACGATATTAAAATTCAAAATTGAAAAAGATAAGGATTTTTAATTTCGAGAACTATTGCGATCAAAAAGGATGTATAAATTATGGGCTTTAAAAATATGGGAAAATTGAAGGCCCAAACAAATGCTAAATACCAAAATCGATCAATACAGTTAAATGATTTTATTTTCAATTAAAAGGCAGCACTTAAAAGCAATTAAAAAAAAAAATAAAATAAGTGTAAAAAAAGTTCTTCGAGAACAGAAAATCACCAAAAAATTTCATCATGTCGGGAACTTTTAATTCCATTCAGTCGGTTTAGATTCTACTAAGAACATAAATTTCATCTGGGAATATAAGAAGACAATTGGAAGACACATAATTTCTTTGGAAGATCATTCCAAAGTTCCCTGATGCTGAAATATCGATCTGAAAATTTGCCATTATAGCAACCCACACCGTTATGCCTAATTGAACAGGGGATATAAAATTGGAATCAAATTTAACTTTTATAGTTCATCCGTAAAATAAATAGGTCTTTTTTACTTGATATTACGTATTTTTTTTACTTTTGGATACATGAGGGTGCTATATGAGGCTCTTCCTGATATGTATTATAAGACCGGGACTTCCCGGGTTGGTATTTTGAATAAATTATTTTCCACCAATTGTTATATTGTTAGAAGAAATTTATGTTCCTACTGAATTTTGAATCTACAAGATGGCATTAAAGGTCCCCGACTTGATAAAATTTTTATGTAATTTTTTCCCCCCAATTACTTTTTTAACATTGAACCTTTTCAAATTGCTTCCGGGTGTTGTCTATTAATTGAAAATCTAACTATATCGATCAATTTCGGTACTTAGTATTCGTTTGCACTTTCGATTTTGCCATATTTGTAAAGTCTTTAATATATAGATCCTTTTTGATACGAATGGTTCTCGAAATTAAAAATCATTAATATTGTCATCGAGATTTCAAAAAAGTAAAGTTTTTAAAAAATTTTACAAAAAATTTAAAAAAAAAAAATTTGGAACTAAAAGTTTTATTGTTTTGCATAAAAATTTGTCGAAAAGTCAAAAAATTTTAAATTAATATACTTGACCCTTTTCTATTTTTGTCCGTAACTGTATGTTTATAAATTTTTTCATGTTTTATTTTAATTACATTCCTTTATTTTATTTATAATAAAAAAAGTGTAAAAGATTACTTTTACATTTTTATTATTTCTACAATATGGGTTAACATTTTGAAAAAATATAAATTATTCCGAGTAGTCGAAATCTATCTTGTTTGATATTGTACGTGTAAAAGTGCAGTGAAATTTATTGGTATAACTTAATTTTTTAAATGTTATATATTTTGTTTAATCACAGTTGCAGAAAAATAATTATTTGTATCGTTATCTTTGCAAACATATTTATGAAAATTATTTTCCTTCAATTTTGTTAAAATTTTACTAAAACAAATTTAATATGTGTTATGATTATTTTTTGTTAAATATACAACTTATATCAAGATAAGCTCTGCTTTTTTTAAAATGTAACATTATTTCTTAAATAAAAAAAGAAAATATATATTTAATAAAAAAAAACCGGAGAAAATATAATTTAAACAATATGTATGCATGAATGTACGCTTAACAGAATAATATAATTAGATTTTACAAATAACATAGATAAAATAGAACATGAATTTAATTAAACATTTTATTACTATTTTTAAATGTGTTTTACTTGTTTGGTATACAATAGTATATGTAATTTGAAATTATTTCGTATGTGTCTTAATACGTTTTCATGATTTTGTTTAAATTTTTTTTCCTATGTATTAATGCAAGTATGTTTTATTTACATATTCATATGTATATATTTTTATGTAAAAGTTTAAATGTAACTTAATTTAAAAAATTTTTTAATATATATTACTTTTTTTTAATTTTTTTGCATCATTTCGTTTTTTATTAAATTTGCTATTTTAATTTTAAATACATAATAACATTAATATATATGTATATAGTGAATAAATGTATGTATAATTTATTAAATTAATTTTTAAAAAGAGGGAATCTGTGAAAAATTTTGGGCGCAAAAAAGGTGTTTACTATTTTGTTAGTCCCTTAATTATTCTATATGTCCGTACATAAATATTATCTGCATATATAGTTATAATTTGTTTAATCTTAAAAGTTCTTAGCATTACAAAAGTATTAAATAAATTGGTTTTGCGTTTTTTTTTCAATGTTTGTAGAAAATTATTGGAAAAGTTGATTTTTCAGATAAATCCAATTTTCAAAGTGCATTTTGTTAATTTGTTATAACGTAACGTCATTTATGAAATGTCAATTATTAATTTAAAGTGTAACTATATTTTTACATAATTTTATATGGTTCTAAAAATGTTTTTAATTAACCCTTACTTTTAATTTAAAAAATGCAGTAAATTGGTTTTTATCTTGTGTAATGTACTTAAAATTTTTTCTTGTTAATTTAAAGGCAAAACACCGCTGAATAGTCATATAATTTTGCCTTTCATTGATTTATTTGACTAAAATTATTTTAAATAAATGCTAACGCTGTGTATGTATGTTTTTGAGTGTGTCTGTGTGTGAGTATATATGTATTGTAAGTATTTTTTAATTAATAAAAGAAGGAAATAAAAAGATATAAAACGGACTATTGCACCTTATTGTTACGTAGTATTTATGTTATGGTTGATACACACATAATATACAATATAAATATATGTAAATAGGGAACATACACATAACATATGTATGTATGTACGCCCAATAGTATTTCATAGACGTATGTATGTATGCATGTATTTATATAGTAAAATATGAATGCACTGTATCAGGATAAAGTTGTATGCGCGTCAGCGTTGTCGGCATTGAATGTTGACACATTACTATAAAAATACATTTTAGGGTCACCTTGTAGAGTTGTTACTAAAAAAGTCTGTAAAAAATTTAGAATTTAGGAATTTATATTTATTTTACAATTATTTTACTATTGACGTTATATTGTCGAGAAACACTTTTTACTTACGTGGATCAAAACTAAAATCCATTGTCGGATCAGGTGTTGTATTTAACAATGCACTATTAATATTGCCACCTCCACTACCATTTCCAGTACTACTACCTACTGCCGAATTATTGGAAACATTACCACTACTTAATGAAGTTTGCGGTTGTTGTTGCTGCTGTTGTGTCATGGCCATAGAATTAGCACTATTCGTACCTAACATTTGTCCCTGAGGTGTTTGCGGTCCATGCGGGCTTTGTGGAGTACCGACTCGTAAACCGCTGGGTATACCACCACCACTCACTCCAGGGCCATTGCCGTTTCCGCCTCCTGGTCCACCGTTACCACCCGAATTGGCCGCTGCTGCTGCTCGCCCACTAACAACAGCTCGAAGTTCTTGTTTAACATAATCTGAAGAGGCGGGATTACCAGCTGAAAAAGGATTAAAATTTAAAAATAATTCATTAAAAGTTATTCTTTTTAAGTTAAACATAAATAAGTATACTAATTTTAAAAAGAGTTTAACGTTTAAATACATATACGATTATTTATTTACATTATTGGGATTTTTATATTGCAGCAAGGGAGACCAATATAGTAGTAACAATTATGTATATTTTTTGTTTATACGTATAAGTTAAATAATAATTATTTTACAAAATGTAAGTAGATATTTATTTGAGTGGTAATTGCTATTTTATTCATCGTAAGAATTGGTGGCTTGTGCAAAATGGTAGGATATACATACATGGATATATAAATAATTGTACTGGATAGCCTAAAATAATATTTATTCTGATTTTTCGCAATTTCTATTACAGAATATAAATCGTACTGATTTGAATAACGCGCTATTTACAAAAATATGCCTACTTTTTGTTAAATTTCAATTGCAAAAACTAATTAGGTAGTTAATTCTTGATTTTTGCAAAACAAGATTCATGCGATACCAATCCATTTAACTCAAAATTGTAGGGGTTTTCTAAATTTTTTTTTGGAAATAAACATATTTACTGTACATATACACAGGTAGTTATGAAATAATTATTTTATTGATTTTGGTAGAAGTGTGTATGTGGGTTGGTGTAAGATTTTATATAATCAGTTGTAATCAAACATAATATTTTATATCATATTTTTATATACCAGTGGAGAATAGTCAAAATATTTTGAAAATAAACCAATAATTCCTCGTTTTTATGTTATACTGTCCAACATTCACATATGTCTTCAGTTATGACTTCTAGATATCAGAACAGGAAATTTGAATCAAAAGGCTCTTCATATTTACGATTACTGTATTTTGAACGTAATAATTTGTTTTACAGAATTTCTCAAAGTAGACAGGAATATATAATATTTTTATTCGAAAAAATAATAAATGAATTACTAATCATCTAAGAAGAACTGTTTGCATTATTTCAAAATTATATCGATTCCTCTCCACTGTGTAATCGCATGTACTTACGTATATCAAACATACATACGATATCTAATTTTTATATGTTTGAATAAATAATTTGTGTTCTTTTAAATGTTACTTTTTGTTTTTAATCTCCGCTTACCGGTCTGCATGATGCGACCATAAAATTCATTTGTTGTTGATGATGATGACAATGAAGTTTGTTGTTGTGATGCGGTAGATGTTGTTGAAATGTTAGTAGATTGATGTATGTTGGCAAACATCATGCTACCAGAAGTTGTTGTAAAATCATTTATATTGGCATGTGTACCAGTGCTGCCAACACCTTTCAGCATTCCAACAGTAGTGTTATCATGACTACCACCAATAGCACTGCTATTATTTTGATGAATGTGATGTGAATGCTGATGTTGTTGATGATTTTGGTGCTGATGACTGTTATTTTTGTAAGTGTGACTGTGATTCTGGTTGTGATTTGTACCAAATGAACGTGGAGACCCTAGATCTGTTTTCGATTTTACATTAATTAAAATTAAATTTTCTACTTTTTCAAATTGAAAAAGAAAAAATAATGATAATAATTAAAAGATCTTATGCTTGTACTAAACATTCTAATTTCGGTTTAATTTGAAAATAATTGAGTTGTTATTAAATAAGAAGCCGTATTTAGATAAAATTTTATGAAACATTTCATAACCTCAAAATCTGCAACTTATACCATTTTACAGACTCAATACATATTTAAACCGTACACTATTTGTTCTATAACCAGCACACTTTTTGCTTCTGATGTGATATGAAGTGCTAAGATATACATATAATATTACCTGGAAGTTGTTGTGAAGCTTGCGGTATACTTGTTTGTCGTTGTATACGTTGCATTTGTTGTTGTTGCTGCTGGTTCTGCTGCTGTTGAAACACATTGCTAGCGCCATACGGAGACTGCGGAGAGGGAGAATTTGGTGTTGTGGAAGTAAAACCACCACCATCATTTGTTTGAAATGAGTTTTGGCGTTGCAAACCAGCTGCTGTAGGACCTTGAGGACCAGAAGAAACTCCTGAGCCTGACGGTACCACTCCACTAGGAGAATTTAAACTTCGTCCTCGTTGTTGTTGGTATTGCCGGGCATTGTATGGACTAACACCCTAATATAGAATTGAGAAATTTTTATCAGTTGTTTTTTATTCGCTTAATCCTTAATTATTTAGTTAATTTACCTGTAATTGGGCACTTAACATTGGGTTATGTTGTTGGAGCGAATGACCTCTTTGTTGTGGATTTACTGGCGCTTGTGCTGACCACTGTTGCGGTGAAGCATTCGGCGCTATGCCTGGTGAAGTTATGCCAGCATTTCCGGAAGTATTAGAGCCTTGATTGCCGAAATGTGGCTGACGTGGTGACAATTGGGCGGCATTACCACTTTGGAATGCCATTTGTTGCTGGTGTTGTTGTGCTGACACTTGTTGCGACAGCTGTTGCTGAGGTGATAACCGTTGTCCACTTTGGGAATATTGTGGTCCATAACCTAAGATTATTTTTATATAACGCATTCATATATGTATATTGTTAAATTTCGTACAAAAATAACACTAATTACCATTTACTTTACCTGGATTAGATTGTGGACTAAATGGAGCATTTCTTTGGCCCGGACTTAATTGTTGTTGCAGCATAGTTTGGGCAAAATTCGGACTTAATTGTGAGTCGGGTGGCATATTTGTGCGTGACAAAGTAACATTTGGAGCGACAGTATTGAGCAGGGTACCGATATTTGGATTTAAGCCTTTGGATTTAAAGTATAAAGTAAATAAAAAATTGGTTTTATACAAAAATCAGAATATTATTTAAAAACTTACACATTTGGTCATTGCGTGCTGTTGCATTTTCTGGAACTAACATATGTTGTTTTTGCTGTTGCTGTAGCAATCTTTCTTTTTGCTGTTGAACAATTTGTTGCTGAGCCAAAGTGCGATAACGTTGTGTTGCAGACATTACACCTCCTCCTGGTGTTGCTACAGCATTCATAGGAGGTGCCCTACCCCGTGCTGGATAATTCGGAGGTGGTCTTTGGAAATTTGGATTCGCTCTCATAGTTTCTAACATTTGCTGCATACGCATCATTTGCATTTGTTGTTGCTGTATTTGTTGGGTTGTCATATTAGTGTTTGCCCCTGTTCCTGTCATCATACTGCCCGGATATGCAGGTGGTTGTAATTGGGAATGCTGTTGTTGTTGCTGCTGCATTTGTTGTTGCAACATTTGTTGGGCGGTTTGATGACCAATCATTGTATTAGGGCCATTTCTAAATGCTGAAGTTTCTACCATGAGTGATTTTTGTATTTCGCTTATGGCCAAACGTTCGTTAATTTGTTGAGGTGTTAAACCAGTTGGGGTAGTGGGTGTAAATGGTGGATCGTCGGTAACATAGTCCATAACACTGTCAAGTATTTTAGATAGTTCGGAATCACCATCGCCCAAACCAGCCAGGGAGGTACCAATTGTTAAACTAGAAGTTGAGGTAGATGTTGTTGAGGGAGCTGTTGTGTTTAAGGGAGGAGTAGCAAATGGATGATCAGTAGTGGATGAGGAGGACGAGGAAAATTCCATTTGTCCATGTGTTTGCTGATGCGACTGTGGTGGTCGTTGTAAATTTGTTCCACCTGGTATAGGATCCAAACCTTGTTGCTGCTGTTGTTGTTGTTGAGTGAGGTAGACGTCGGAAGGCTGTTGTACATTTTGTTTATGTTGACCTCTACCTCTTCCTGGACCCGTCGAAGCACCAGATCCCGCCATTGTTGTTACTGTTGAACTTTTATTCGCCGTAGTTGACATTCCACTACTCCCACTACTGCTACATGAAGACGCATTAGTTAGTCCACTAAGAGTCGAAGAAACACGACCTACGGCAGCAGGCACTTTATCTGGAATTATTTTTATACCAGTTTGTATATTCATGGTGATATTTTTTGGAGGATTTCTTAATAGACGTGCCAACATTTTGTTGGTTTCACACAATTTTGAGGGGCGATCATCGCTTCTTTTTGCTGAGAGACCATCATCGGGATCGTTTAAAGAACGTTTGCGTGTCATTGCAGGGTCACCTTGATGTTTCAAAATGCGCCTTAAATCTTCTGGCGACAAGTTGTTCGGATTACTATGTGTACCGCCATGAGATCCATGAGGTTCATCTTTTATGCGAACCATATCACCGGAACGCCCCATAGATGGACCACCTTTTTCATCATCTTCTGATTTAAGTAACTGAAAGAAAAATAATTCATAATCTTGTTGTAAGAAATTTCGTTTCTATGTTCATTATTTATATTATTGGGAAAAAACCTTACCGATAATAACATAGGGTTGCTGGAATTAGCAGATTTTTGCATACCAAACATACGAGATGTTCCCATAGCTGCATGTCCAACGGAGCCTTGTCCCATTTTGAACATTCCAGTCATATTAGACTGTAAGCTTTCCTTGTCTTCTTCTTGTTTGTAAAACTAAAAAAATGTACAAACATGTTTAATATGGTGTGGAATCATTAATGTTACTTTAACATACCTTCATATCATCACCATCTGATCCATGTAGAGATGCAGTGGCGGAAGAATGAGTTTTATTGGTGAGTAAATGCCTTAACCTTTCCGATTCAGTAGGTGGTTTTTGGGAGGTATTGTGTTGTTGTGGTTGGTTCTGCTGCTGTGTATTGGGTGGTAAGATTGGAGCCCCACCACTGCCTAGTATCAATTGATTACTGCCGTTCGGTAAGTTTACAGTCATGCTTACAACACCACTACCACTTGACATGTTGATATTGCTACTACTATTGTTATTATTGTTATTCAAATTATCCTTATCCACTTTCTCACTGTTATTATCGAACGCAGGAAAACCAAAACCAAATGATCCAGGCCCTCCGCCTACTCCAGCTCCGGATTGACTTGCATTGGATTGTGGAGATGGCAAACTAGCCACTGAATGTGAAGATAACTGATAGGGTGTGGAGGGTGAAGGGCATACAGCCGGACTAAAGCCATGTCCTGCCGAGGGAGGTCTTGGTGTACTTACAGGCGTTGTAACAGAAGCACGGGAATTTGGTCTTGAATCGTTCCAAGCCGAAACGGATGGATCAATTTCAAACGAGGAATGTGGCAAGTCTAAATCAAATTCATTACTGTAAAATGAAGGACCTTCATTACCAGCAGGAGAAGCCGTAAATGAATTAACTAACGAAGAATTATTGGAAATCACTCCTGATGTAGTAGCTGTTGTGTAAGCAGATCTTTGGGAATTCATACCAGGACCATTATTAACTGAAACAGTTCCACCCCCTCCAGTACCACTACTACCACCACCACTACTACCTCCGGTACCATTAATAACTGCAGATGTCATTAAAGGACCCCCCACATTTGTTGTTTGTGTCGTATGTGGTGGCATACCACCTCCACCAACCAATCCCCCTAAACCTGAGACATTAACCAGAGGCGACGAAACTGAGTTATTGTTTACAAACGAATCCATTGATAAGTTCGAAACTAAAGAAGAAACCAAAGAAGAACCTGGAGACATCGCTGCCATTCCGGCGGTCAACAATCCACTGTTTCCAGACATCATGCCAGTATTATTACTATTCATATCATTTTCGGTATTTAACAAAGTTTGGACTGACATTATGAAGTCACTTTCGCCAGGTGTGTGATTGATAAACAATCTTGAATTTGCTTTCACGTGCACGTAGACATCAGGTGCTCCCAAACGTAAACGAAACGGTTTAGACGTAACATTCGATATGGGGGGATTAATACCAACTCCACTTCCGGGTGACTGCGAGACATTTATAGCATTAAGGCCGACTGTAGAGTCCTGTATATCACGTAAATGTGTCTTTAAAGCAGACAAATCCTGAGGATGACACAAATCTTGCAGCAATCGCCCCGACCATTGCGATAGATGCATCTTAAAAGGTTCCCTTAAGGTAGTGGCATCTAAAGTTATTATTTTGCCATGAATATCTAGCTTAAAGGTTACTTGTTCTATAGTTGGATGTTGAACATGCTGTTGTATGTTCATTTCCAAAGGTGATTCATCTTCAGGCCGTGTTATAAGACATAAAACCGAGGACGAATCCCCATCGTCTAAAACAAAACCAATAAATAAAATAAATTTGTTAAATATCAACTACATACCTTTCACGGGAGCAGCCATTAAAACGACTTCTTCATATTTTGGTTTTTGGTCCATTGAATTACTATTATCATTATTTGTGGTTGTTGAAGAACCTGAGGTTTGTGTGGTTGAACGCATATCTTTGACTAGCATTCGAACCTTGGTAGAATTATTACGTTCCGATTTACTGTAATTACTAGTATGATCCTCTGTATCACCACCCAAACCCCATGCTGAGTTGACATCGTGAATGCCCCCATTACCTCCTCCACTATTAGCATTGCCTCCGCCTAACGATGATGAAGTCATATTAGTTAAGATAGGTTCTAATTTCGCATGATCTCCTGGATATAGGTACATATACAATGGTTGACGATATAACTCTTGTTTCTCATAACCAATCAGTTCTCGTATATTTTGTGTACACGATTCTATAATTCCTGCCGAATTGACCTGCAATAGAACCCAACCCACCGAAGAGATATAATGTTCTAATGCTTCAAAATATGCCGAAATTTCAGGCACTTGTCCGTTAAGCAGTGATGGCTCTGGCAGTGGTGGTTCTGTTGATGACACTTCACCCTGTTGTACCGGATGTACGGAACAATTATCAGTGGCACAACGACTGCAACGTGTTGAGGTGTTTTGGTTATTAATGTTATTGTTTGCCGCAGTCACAGTTGATGAAGACGTTGTTGTAGTTGATGGGGATGTTGTTGTTCCAGTTGGCGCCCCTGTTGACGACGATGAAATGTCACGACTTTGGCCTCTGTCACAAATATCACGATACTAAAACGATAAAAACATAAATACATTTCATTCATATATGTTACAATAAGTAAATAATTCCATAAAATATTTATATTTCATATTTATTTTAAAACTAGCTTAGTCCGGGAGGAGTCGCTAACCCTTTTGATAACTAATATTACTCTGTATGGAATCTACCACTTCTCTTCGACCTACCTAAAATTTATATTTTCATTGTGTGGGTGTGACATCCGATCAAGATCCAGCGTTATCAGACGTGGATCCACGAAGCGGAAGTTTTTGGCAGAATCTCATTGAAACTGTATTTAAATTAGAAACTCTTGTAAGTGCATACAATATATCGTTGATAATCGTAGTTTTTCCGCCAAGTTTTTTAAATTGTAGTCGGCTAGACCGACCCACATGCTTGCTAATATTTTTTTGTCCCATCCGATTTCAAAGATTAGTGTATTTCTCTCATTGAGGTTTGTGAATGTTATTTAACTTTTATAGTTATCGAGTTCAAATTCCAAATTTTAACAAAACCTGGATCTAATTAAATTTCCTCCAAATTATATAGTAAAAACCTTACGTCATTAACTTTTCCCAGGGCAAAAATAAACAATTGTGAATTTGAAATTTGAGAAATAATAATTTTTGAAATATTTTAAGCCAGGAAAGCGTCATCATAAATAAAATGTTAAAATTATTTGCTACGATTGTATAAATTTGTATGTAAATTGGTCTATTCGATTAGAAATTACAGATTTTAGAAAGTGTTCATTTGACGTGCTCATAAAATAAGTTGGACTTGAGTGGGTCTAGTTGTATTTCAAAAATTCTACAGCACATGTTTACATCATTTGAAAATAATTGTTCTGTCCCCATTATATGGTTAAAAAGCATTAAAAACAAAAAATATTTCCAAGAAAATTTCAAACATTGCTTTAGGACTTAAAAAGTAATTTTTCGAATTATTTACCTATTGATCGTCCATTTTGATCGTTTTAATCTATTTTCAAAATCTGTAAGTAATCAAAAGGATTAAAACTTATGTATATAATTTTGTATGGCTTTCAATTTCAAATATAAATTGTGTTTTCGCATGTTGAAAAACACATAAAACTTATCGTCTGCATAGCGAAATATTAAAATAATTTTAATCATTGATGATTTTATTTAATTTGAAAAAAATCTGAAATATGTATTTGGGAAATTGTTTAAATAATAATTATTTAAATGTTTTTAACTTAAATCAATGGAAGTAACTTTATTTAAAAAATTTTCATTGAATTTTACAAATTTCAGACTGCAAATCAGATTTTTTTAAATTTCAAAAAAGTTGTATATTTTAGTATGATTCCCTTTATCTAACTAGCTTCAAATTACAATTCAGTAATGTTAGAATTATTATCTCATGATTTTTGTAAATTAATTTAATTTGAAATTCTTAAGAGGATAACAGTAAAATAATAACGCAATTTAAACCATTGAAATCTATTCAATATTCTAAGACATATTTTAAAAAGCATATGTTTTTTTGTATTTCAAAAAAATAGAAAATTGATATAAAATATTAAGTTTCTTTGGCGACAGAAATACATAAATTTCATAGCTCAACAACTCGATTAAAAATCTATTCTTTAAAAGTTTTATATGGGGTATATCAACATAAGGTTTTAGTAATTAAAATTGGAATTTTTTCATAATAGAAAATTAAATTAATTTTAACTATTTGTATAAGTATATAATATTTAATTTTTATTTTTAATTTTTTAATTAAATCATTTGCTTGTTATTTACACAATTGTGATATGGAATTATATTGACAATTTTTATTCTTAAGAGAAAAGCAATATTATTTCGGAAATCCTCCAAATTATTGAAAATAAAGATCGCATTCAATAATAGTAGACGAGTGGTCAGCAGTGTTGGCAGTTTAGCCTTTTTAAGGCTAAATCTTTCTTTCTTTCTTTATTTTGTTTTTTTTTTTTGCTTTTAGCCTCCAAATTTTCCGTTTAGCTTCTAGCTTTTTCTCTAGCCTTTTTGATTATTAAAATTGCCTTAAAAGGCTAAAATATTAGTATTTCAACAACGAAGGAACTAATTTCTTATTTGCTATTAGTAATTTTATTTTTATAGAATCATCCATTTAAGCATTTTTGTTCGCATAAAAAATCTAAATTATTTCTATTTAATATAAAATTTCGCCTACAGCGCTTCATTCTTCAAATTAAAAGTGCCTTAATTAAATTTGTGGTGTTACTAAAACGATTATTATAATTATTTTTAATATACTTCATCAATCATACAAACAATTTATGTAAAGAATTTAGAAAAAATCATATTAATGCGAAAATCACCAAAAAAAAATAAGAAATGCTTAATCAAGAAGGAATTATAGTTCAAAAATACGAATAATTACTTTAAAACATTGGGTAATTTTTCTTATGAAATACAATCCAAATTTGTATGGGAATTTTTTGGGTGATTTTTCATCGGGTCTTTTTGTTGGATGCTATTTTTAAATGTATTACAATTTCTTTAAAAAATATCAAAAACTAGTAAAAACGAGTAAAAATAAGTTTTTAAATAAAAAAAAAAAAAAAAAAAAAAAATGCGAATTTTTTTCAGGCTTTATAACTTGGTGCTTTTTTAACCTTTTTTAAAGTTCAATTAAGTTTTTTTTTCTCATCTCTTGGCAACACTGGTGGTCAGATAACTCTTTTTATAAATACATAATCGTTACAGGAAGAAGTTATAATTCTAAAAACAAATCATTTAAACATTTTAATTAAAAATAAAAGAACTTCTTTTAACATTTGTTATTTAGTAAAAAAAAAAAAAAACAATGATTTTGGAATCAGTGATGTTATTAATCGCAAGTAAATGTTGCAAAATTTTCAATAAATATAATAATAAGCAGAAAACATTGTAGGCTTATGTTTTGCATCAAGAAAGACTAATAGGTGATGTTAAACATCGATGGAGATCTTTATCTAATATGATGTCAAAATTACTGAAAATTTATAAATAATAGCACAAACTACAGAGAAATTAGATATTTGGAAGATTATTCGTCATTATGGACAATTTTTTAAATATAGGCAGAACGAAGAAGAGAACGGATAAGTTGGAAATGCTCTTCAATGCACTTTTAATAAGTTCACCAACTTCAACAATAATCGAAAGAGCCTTTTCAAAATCAAAAAACTAAAGAGCGAAATCGGCTCAAATCAACCAATTTAAATGCTATTCTTTTTTTTTAATATTAGAAGTCATTTCCTCCGATCTCTATTTATATTTAATTATAAATTGAAATGCTTTATTCGAATTATTCCTATTATTCGAATAATGAAAAAATCGAACAATTTGGATATACTAGTCAAGTATATTTATTTTAAACTTTTTGACTTTGCGACAAAAATTTATGCGAATACATTGAGTTATAAATCTATGCATTACCATTATCCCTATAACGGTACATCGTCTCGAGCGCAAATGGTCCATTTCAAATGCAGACAAAAGAAAATAGAGTCAGCAGTGAATTCGTCGATTTTTTTTCACGTTTTTGTAATTTTTATTTTTCGAAACTACATTTTTTAAATTTTGATAACAAAATTGACAATTAAAAACTGAAAAAGATAAAAATCATTGGCAATCTTTAATTCCGAGAACTATTTGTATCAAAAAGGATCTATATGGGAAAAATCTTAAGTCCAAGCAAATTCTCTGTACAAAATTTGGTCGATATAATTAGATAATTTTATTTTCAATTAATAGACAGCATTCAGAAGCAAATTGAAAATGTTTGGAGTAAAAAATGTACTTCGGGGGGAAAAATCACCAAAAAAAAAAAAAATTATCGAGCCGGGGACGTCCAATGCCACTGATTCGATTCAAATTTGCTAGGAACATAAATTTCTCCTAAGAATATAAGAAGACTGATGGAAACGTAATTTATTCAAAAATACCATTTCGGAAAGCCCAGGTCTTATAATACAGACCTGGAAAAGACCCAAATAGTGTTCTTAAGAACCCAAAAGTATAAAATTACGTAATATCAAGTAAAAATCAACCATTTATTTTATAAATGAACTATAATAATTAAACTTGATCGCAAAATTTTCGTAGGGATCCAAAAAAATGCAGAATTGGGGAAAAAATTTTTACAAGAATTTAAACTAATTTTTACGAATTTACTGCTGACCTTTTTTTTGTCCGCACTGAAAAAGGTCAATTTGAGCTTGAGACGTTTTACCGTTATTGGAATAATGTTAAAGGATATTATATTTGCGTAGGTTTATAATTTAATGTATTCGCAATGAATTATTTGGAATAAAGTTTTGTCGAAAACTCAAAAAATTTAAAATAGTTATACTTGAAGATATTTTTTGGTCCGTAACTTTATATGTATGGATTGCGTATCATAGATGGAGAAATACAAAAGTGCTATTAGATATTTTAATTATTGTTTAAATTTAGTATACGAACGAACGTTAGGGTTTGTTAAAAAAAATAATATTCGGCAAGATGTAACTGCGTTTATCAGGATCAAGAGTACGAAAAAACACAAAGAAAAAGATGAAAATAAATTTAATAAAGAATATTAAATTTATTTGATTACACCTTTAACTTCTCTAAATACAAATAAATACATATACAGCTGTGGTTAATAAAATAGCACCACATAATATATTTTATTTTAAACAAGTATTATACAAAAAATGTTAGATTTATTTCCAACATTTTTTATGAAAATATGAAAAATAGCACAAATATTGAATTCGTTACAATAAATCTTAAATTACAAATAAAAATAATGAAAATGATTAATGTTATTATGTTTGATGACTAAGTTAATATTTTAGTATTGAAAAAAATTATGTCGGTCCATTACACATAAGCCAAAATACTTTTCTGGTCGTATTTTGTGTTCCGATAATATTTTTCTTTAATTAAAACCATATGATTTCATCTGAGGCCTGTGGTACTCATCTCATTACAAGAACCTTGCTGTTTTAAAACCGCATTTATACCAATCAACTTCTGTGTTTCGGGTTATTGGGACCTATTTCTAACGTCATTTCTCTCGATGCTTATGAAATTATGATTCTATCTATTTATAAATATACAGAGGAATACATTATGTCGTTTGTTAAAGGTGGTGGCTTTTTGTGCTTCTTAAGTGGTATAATACGTTAACTTGTGGAATGGCCTGTAATTAGCTAGTTACCGTTTGCGACTTTTTAGTTTTTTAGGTATTGAGTCAGTTGCCCCCTTTCTTAAATCCCATTTTTTTTGGATATCTGTAACCATAAAAGTTGAAATGATGGGTCAGCACCAACGATATTCAATCTTTTTTTCTTTTTTGGAACAAAATGTCATTTCTGATCAATGTCATAAAATTCACCATTTCAGCATAAACATTTTATTCATATATATTTGTATATAACCTATAAATATATACTAATTTTTTAAATCAAATACATATTTTTTAAATCATAAGAGACAATGTAGTACAGCAAGCATATTTTTTCTTTGTCTTGCTTAGAAAAATGCAGAATTCGGTTAGTATTTGTAAAAGTGACTTTGGTTCACTTGCAGTCAGGATTTAAATCCAATGGAGAATCTGTGGGGACACATGGCCCGTAAATTTTACGCAAGAAATGCACAGAACGAAACCATAATGACAATAACGGAGTTAAAGCTAAAAATTAAGCAAGCCTGGGAAGAAATTGACAGTGATTTTCTTGAGAGATTAGTCGAATCAATGCCAGACCGAATTTTTGAAGTTATCCAAAACAAAGGTTCATCAACAATGGTTCATTATTATTATTGACTCAGCGTTTAGAAAGTAACTCTTGGTATTTTATTTATTTATTTTTTTGTTAAATAACTTAGTTCCTATAACAAACAGCCTAACAGCCTAACTTTGCAAAACCGGCCGAAATTCGGGTACTAATTCGGTCTGAAAAAATGCGTTCGTTCGGACTATACTATGTAAATACAATATTTTTAGAAGAACATGCAAAAACTACAACTTATTCCTTTCAGTAGCATTATCAAATTGAAATACGAAAATTGTGAAATTGAATAATTTCATAAGATATAAAATTAAATGAGGTAACTTCTAAGTAAATTAAATCTGATTATGAAACAAAAAAAAAAAAAAAAAAAAAAAGGATATAAAAAATGTGTAAAATAAATAAGAAATGAAGAGACATCGATTCATTTGCAATAAATTACAAAAATTTATTTAATAATTTAACTTTCACTTAATAAATTATACAAAATAAATTTTTTATGTACCTAAATCTATGTATATACAATTATACATAAATACATAGTGCATGTAGATTCATAGCTACATAGTATGTAAGTATGCATTTCTAACTAAAATATACAAAGCACAGCTCACACCGTACATAAAGAGATACATTAATGTAAATATCTACTATTTCAGTTTCTGTTCAACAATAAAAAAAGTTATAAACAATCTTACTCTTATGCATGTATATATATTTTAATCTATGTATATATGAAAATACTCGTGTATATTATTTTTTATTTTCATTTTATAATAGCAAATAAATTAAATGAAAAGAAATAAGTGAAAACTAAATGAGAGATTTTATTTATTTAAAAAAGACGCTCTTAAATGAAACAATATGAACAAAAAGTTTTATCACCAAGAATCGTAATTCAAATTACAATTATTTTTTAACAATATATTCAAAATTGTCTAAATATATTTTAGTATATAAGCATGTTTAAGGAAAAATAAATCCAAATAGTAGAAATTTTCTATGAACAAAAAATTACACACTATAAAAATATAAACATATTACATTACACATGTGTAATTAGATATAAAGTGGCAACACTGGAAACAAAAAGCGTTTAGGAGAAATACAAATATAATATAATATAACATAAGATAATACAATATAATATAATATAATATAATATAATATAATATAATATAATATAATATAATATAATATAATATAATATAATATAATATAATATAATATAATA